>ML662441.1:7984634-8098325 GCA_007570785.1 Antilocapra americana
AGTCATACAGTGTGAATTCCTGATTAATTTTAAATTATATGAGTACTCTTTTTGAAATTTTTTATTTCTATAAACTAAAATTTTGATGCAGTTATCCACATAGCAGTGGTTTATGTTAATAGGTTGTCTTGCGAAAGTACACCTTTAAAATTCACTGTAAGAACTTACAAAGCTGCTGTTACAAGATACCCCATATGAAGTATTAAAAATAGAAACAGATTTAACTTTATTAGTAAAATTAAATATTAATAATTATTGAACATATGTGTGCTTATTACAAGTAATTAACAATCTGCTTATGTTTTCTTAATTTATTAAAGATATTACTGATTACCATGAGATTTATAGTGAGAACTGATGTGCTTACAAAATTTATCAAGTACATATGAATTGAACACAGTTTTATTTTCTGCTGACTTTATTTTCACTGTATATATTTGCAGAATGAGAGGTTTCAGAGTTATAGTGGGATATTACTGTTTACCTTTCACAATAGAATCAGACTAGAATAATATTAGAAAACTTTGTGAAGATGAACCTTTATTTGCTTTAATGTGATTTACACATGTTGTAGTCTATGCTTAGCATTTGGCAAAATTGCTTACATATCTCAAAATATCTAGACTTGTAAAAACATTGCGTATTGACAATTGAATGGCAATATATAACAAAGTAAATATCTGGTTTATGATTATCGAAATGCTTATTAAATAATGGAAATATTAATATTTAGTAAATTTTAAAGTTATAATGTACTTTTTCAAAATTGCTGTGAGTATTAACTATCACTTAAAAGTATTTTTCATCTTCATCCTCTTTGTATAATTCATTATGCTTCCATTAGTTAGTGTTAAACCTAAGATTTGGGGAATATAAATAGATTAAGATGACTCCTTCTCCTTCCCTTTAATATTTTTATTAAAACCTAG
Source organism: Antilocapra americana (assembly GCA_007570785.1). Lineage (NCBI taxonomy): Eukaryota > Metazoa > Chordata > Mammalia > Artiodactyla > Antilocapridae > Antilocapra > Antilocapra americana. The sequence continues at coordinate 7,985,564 of ML662441.1, forward strand.
TAAAATGTAAAAGCATGTACATGGATGCTTTTGCATGGGGAAAATATGGTGGTGAGTTATCAAACAAAAAAGACTTTACGATCCTTGATCCCATGATATTCAATATGTGTGGCCTCAGAACAAACCCCCACAATATTAAAGAACAAAATAACAATGATTTCTTTTCAGTTCAGTTCAGTCCCTCAGTCATGTCCAACTCTTTGTGACCCCACGAATCACAGAACGCCAGGCCTCCCTGTCCATCACCAACTCCCTGAGTCCACCCAAACCCATGTCCATCGAGTCAGTGATGCCATCCAGCCATCTCATCTTCTGTCGTCCCCTTCTTCTCTTGCCCTCAGTCTTTCCAAGCATCAGGGTCTTTTCCAATGAGTCAGCTCTTCGCATAAGGTGGCCAAAGTATTGCAGTTTCTGCTTCAACATCAGTCCTTCCAATAAACACTCAAGACTGATCTCCTTTAGGATGGACTGGTTGGATCTCCTTGCAGTCCAAGGGACTCTCAAGAGTCTTCTCCAACACCACAGTTCAAAAGCATCAATTCTTCAGCGCTCAGCTTTCTTTATTTTCCAACTCTCACATCCATACATGACTACTGGAAAAATAATAGCCTTGACTATATGGATCTTTGTTGACAAAGTAATGTCTCTGCTTTTTAATATGCTGTCTAGGTTGGTCATAACTTTCCTTCCAAGTAGTGTCTCTTAATTTCATGGCAGCAATCAACATCTGCAGTGATTTTGGGGCCCAGGAAAATAAAGTCAGCCACTGTTTCCACTGTTTCCCAATCTATCTGCCATAAAGTGATGCGATCGGATGCCATGATCGTAATTTTCTAAGTGTTGAGCTTTAAGCCAACTTTTTCACTCTCCTCTTTCATTTTCATCAAGAGGCTCTTTAGTTCTTCTTCACTTTCTGCCATAAGGGTGATGTCATCTGCATATCTGAGGTTATTGATATGTCTCCCAGAAATCTTGATTCCAGCTTTTGCTTCATCCAGCCAGCCTTTCTCATGATGTATTCTGCATATAAGTTAAATAAGTAGAGTGACAATATACAGCCTTGACGTATCCTTTTTCTATTTGGGACCAGTCTGTTGTTCCATGTCTAGTTCTAACTGTTGCTTACTGACCTGCATACAGATTTCTCAAGAGGCAGGTCAGGTGGTCTGGTATTCCAACCTCTTTCATAATTTTCCACAGTTTATTGTGATCCATACAGTCAAAGGCTTTGGCATAGTCAATAAAGCAGAAATAGACATTTTTTCTGGTACTCTCTTGCTTTTCCAATGATCCATTGGATGTTAGCAATTTGATCTCTGGTTCCTCTGCCTTTTCTAAAACCAGCTTGAACATCTGGAAGTTCACGGTTCATGTACTGCTGAATTTGGCTTGGAGAATTTTAAGCATTACTTTACTAGCATGTGAGATGAGTCCAGTTGTGCGGTAGTTTGAGCATTCTTTGGCACTGATTTCTTTTAGGCTCATGAAATTTGTGGAACAGAATTTCAAACAGAGAACAATGATTATGGCTTGTTTTTCCATTATGATTTCTGGGGCCGTAGCTGGGAAGACTTTAATTGACTCAAATGGCTATAGAACAGAATACAATGGAGGGTCTCTCCCTCACCTATTTGCCACCTAGGCTGGTATAATGTAGTCTGACTCGATTTTTGATGTTTGATTACTAGCTTTCAGGCTTGCATATCTGCCTTATTTTTGCTCCACCTCAGGACAAGTTCATAAGAAAGCATACCTGTGCCTTTCTTTTGGCACTGTCAAGAAGTTCCTTCAAAACCTGGCCTATGTGATGGAACCATCTCACCTTGACCTCAAATCCAATCACAGGGAAAATCACAGCCATTCATCCCCTCGTTTGCTGGGTGCCTGTCCTGTTCTCTCCAGCAGCCTGATTATATCAGTAATACATATTTCCATGCACTCAGGGTATGTGTGTGTGTGTGTGTGTGTGTGTGTGTGTGTGTGTGGAGTGTCAGCAGTCTCACTATCCAAATGAATATTTTAAGAGAAAAGGAGAGTTAACTCCAAGACCCAATCACAGGACAGCTACAGTGATTCAAAATCCACTTGACTGGGACTTCCCTGGCAGTCCAGGCGCTAAGAACCTGCCTGCCAATGCCCAGGACGCTGGTTCAGTCCTTGGCCTGGGAATATTCCATATGCCGTGGGGCAATTAAGCCCATTCACCCCAACTACTGAGCACATGCACTCTAGTGTCCATGCTTCAAGTGAAGCCACCACAATGAGAAGGCGGCACACTGCAGCTAGAGAGTAGACCTCACTATTGGCAACTAGAGAAAGATTGTTTGCTGTAACAAAGACCCAATGCAGCCAATGTAGATACATAAATGATTTAAAATCCACTTGACTGGCAACTCTCTAAAGTGAAGACTATGCCCATTCTCTCTGGCATCTTCAAAGCACAGAATTTTAGGTTGTGCAACTTCTTTCAAAATAACATTGGGATTGGAGAACAAATACATTACCTTTTGTTAGCTAGCCTGAAAACTAGTGTCATTTCTGTTGCATGGTGTAGGTTGAAGCAGTCACAAACTGTCCCAGGTTCAAGGGGTAGGGACATAAATCCCATTTTTCAATGGAAATATTGTTTTAAAAAAAATGCCATTATGTTTTAAAACCCTCATTTATGAAAAAGTCTATTTGTCTGTATTCCATCCAGTGTGCCCACAGAGCAGGGAAAACCTTCCATTTAGCTACCTCAATTCTCAGGTAATCCCTAGAACATTCCCGTTCCTGAAGTTACTTATTTCAGAAACTTAATCTTGCATGTATTGACCATATTGTATGCCTAACCAACTTTATCTTGGGCAAACCCTGGGAGATGGTGAGAGACAGAGAGGCCTGGCATGGTGCAGTCTATGGGGTTAGGAAGTATTGGACATGACTGGCCACTGAACAAAAACAAAAAAGGTAACTTTACAACTTTAGAAAGTCAAGTTCCTCTGATAGAGTCTCAAATTCTTTACTCTTTAAAATAATTAATATTATATCTTTCACTTACTTTACAGGCTTGTGCAATAATGCAGTATTGTGAGTAAAAGTAAATTAAAATTGTACAGTATTTTATCAGTTCAGTTCAATTGCAGTCATATCCAACTCTTTGCGACCCCATGAACCACAGCATGCCAGGCCTTCCTGTCCAGCACCAACTCTCTGAGTCCACCCAAACCCATGTCCATTGAATCGGTGATGGCATCCAGCCATCTCATCCTCTGTTGTCACCTTCTCTTCAGGCCCCCAATCCTTCCCAGGATCAGGGTATTTTCCAATGATTCAACTCTTCGCATGAGGTGGCCAAATTATTGGAGTTTCATCTTCAATGTCAGTCCTTCCAGTGAGCACCCAGGACTGATCTTCTTTAGAATGGACTGGTTGGATCTCCTTGCAGTCCAATGGACTCTCAAGAGTCTTCTCCAACACCACAGTTCAAAAGCATCAATTCTTCAGCTCTCAGCTTTCTTCACTGTCCAACTCTCACATCCATACCATGACTACTGGAAAACTCATAGCCTTGACTAGATGGACCTTTGATGGCAAAGCAATGTCTCTGCTTTTAATACACTATCTAGATTGGTCATAACTTTCCTTCCAAGGAGTAAGTGTCTTTCAATTTCATGGCTGCAATCACCATCTGCAGTGATTTTGGAGCCCAGAAAAATAAAGTTTGAGACTGTTTCTACTTTTTCCCCATCTATTTCCCATGAAGTGATGGGACGAGATGCCATGATCTTAGTTTTCTGAATGTTGAGCTTTAAGCCAACTTTTTCACTCTCCTCTTTCACTTTCATCAAGAGACTTTTTAGTTCCTCTTCACTTTCTCCATAAGGGTGGTGTTGTCTGCATATCTGAGGTTATTGATATTTCTTCCAGCAATCTTGTTTCCAGTTTGTGCTTCCTCCAGCCCAGCGTTTCTCATGATGTACTCTGCATATAAGTTAAATAAGCAGGATGACAATATATAGCCTTGACGTACTCCTTTTCCTTTTTGGAACCAGTCTGTTGTTTTATGTCCAGTTCTAACTGTTGCTTCCTAACCTGCATACAAGTTTCTCAATCTGGTTTTAAAAAAGGCAGAGGAACCAGAGGTCCAATTCCCAACATTTTCTGGATCATTGAAAAAGCAAGGGAGTTCCATAAAAACATCTATTTCTGCTTTATTGATTATGCCAAAGCCTTTGACTGTGTGGATCACTCTAAACTGTGGAAAATTCTTAAAGAGATGGGAATATCAGAGTATTATATAGTTCAAACTTCACCAAGTTACTGGGCATTTGGGGGCAATTGTGAACTATGAATAATATTTATGAATTATATTTATCATCACAGTAAATATGTTAATAAGATGTGATATTTTCACTGTAACAGTGAAAAATTTTTAGAAGACCAACATAATAATTGCAATATAGAATGAAATCTGAGAAGTACTCTGTATTTGATTATTTTAACAAGTTCTGAATGATAATAAGAAACTCTAGAATTGTGTCATGTATAGTAATTTGAAACTAAATAATATTCATGAAATTGAGAATATATATATATATATATATATATATTTCCAGAAGATTGTCATAACCCAATGATCTTCCCAAAAGAGTGATCTTCTCTATTCCTCCAGGGGAATCTTCCCAAACCAGGGATTGAACCCAGGCCTCCCTTGTTGCAGGCGGATTCTTTACCATCTGAGCCATTAGGGAAGCCCCCTAAAACTAAATAATATTTCTAAAATATCATTAAATTTCTATTTTAGTATACATGAGAATTTATGTTTATATTCTTATATTTTAGGCAGATCAACAATAAAACAGTATTATGTCAGTTGTTTTAAATCATAAATTACTTCTTTGTATAACAAGTTAGATTGAAAACAAAATTAAGAGAATTTTCTTCCCTTGACTTCAGAGGATATCATATGCGATGGGCAGCATATACCAAAAAAAAAGTATTTTACTTATAGAATTTATAGACTAAAATATAACTATAATATGCTCTTTAAGTTTGTATGACTTCTGGCATACTTATACAGATATATATCCTAATTTATATTTCTCATTTTATGTTTAATTATTCACCAGGGTCAAACTTAATCACTCAGAAACAAAGTCGATAGAGGCTATTACACTTCTAAGCATAGTTATAACTTCAAATTTTACTCATACAATTTTTACAGCTAATATCTTGGTAAGTAGAAATAAAACCTCCAGAATTTAAATAAAAGTAATCATCATAGTGTGGTTATAATGGAGAACAATGATCAAGGGATTTTAAAATTTTTACTGTGTGTTAACTTCCCATGGTACTATCACATTAAAAGCTTGGAAAATATTGAGGACCATTTCATTAAACAAAATTAAATTGTGCCTAAGTCCCAGTTTCACAATCAATTATTTTCCATTTTTAAGGAACATCAATATCGGATGCTGTTTAATTAATTTTTTCAGAAGTATAGTTGATTTACAACATTAGTGTCAGGGATAGAAAATGATGATTCAGTAGTTTCAATAATATTTTTTATAAATTATGCTCCATTTAAAGTTATTACAGAATATTGGCTATATTCCCTATGTTGCATAATATATATCCATGTAGTGATTTTTTTAATTTTATGCACTGTAGTTTGTACCTCTGAATTTCCTATCCTTGCCTTTGCCCTATCCCTTTCCTGTCTCTACTGAGAACCACTAATAGATTCTCTGTATCTGTGAGTCTGTTTCTATTTTGCTGTATTAATTTATTTCTTTTGTGTCTTAGATGCTGCATATAGGTGATAACATACAGTGTTTGTCTTTCTTTGAATGAATTATTTCACTAACTTAATACTCTCCAGGTCCATCCATGTTGTTGCAAATGGCAAAATTTCATTTTTATGGTTGAGTAAAATTCCATTGTATATGTGTGTGTATATATATTTTTAATATCATGTTTAAATAATATACAATATGTGTATATATAATATATAAATATATATATTATTTTTGTGTATATTATATATACACATAATAATGCTGCTGTGTATGCTGAAGTTCATTTATCATTTCAAATCTGTCTTTTTGTTTTCTTCAGATATATACTCAGCAGTGGAATGGCTGGATGTGAATGATATGATACTGCTATTTTTAGTTTCTTGAGAATCCTGCATACTGCTTTTCATAGTGTCTGCACCAATCCACATTCTCACTAATGTATAGTAGTGTTCCCTTTACTCTACATCCTCATCAATATTTCTTCTTTAGGTTTTTTTTTTTTGAGTAATCATGAATTTATTAATAGTATCATCAAAACTTGGTTAGGTTGATGTACATTTTTCTTAGTGATCATTTAATTTTTATAGATATTAATTAACCATATGTTTAGTAATTGTTTCTAAAAATGTTACTAGTTCAGTTCAGTTGCTCAGTCATGTCCGACTCTTTGCGACCCCATAGACTGCAGCACACCAGGCCTGCCTGTCCATCATAAACTCCTGGAGTTTACTCAGCTCATGTCCATCGAGTTGGTGATGTCATCCATCCATCTTGTTCTCTTTGATCCCCTTCTCCTCCCACCTTCAACTCTTACCCAGTATCAGGGTCTTTAATTCACTTTGAATATATTTTTGTACATAGTATGATAAAATACTCTACTTTCATTTTTTTTTCTTTACATTATCGTGTTGGTTTTGCCATACATTGACATGAATCCGCCATGGGTATACATGTGTTCCCCTTCCAGAATCCCCCTCCCACCTCCTTCCCAATTCCATCTCTCTGGGTCATCCCGGTGCACCAGCCCTGAGCACCTTGTATTAAGCATCAAACCTGGGCTGGCGATTGATTTCACATATGATAATTTACATGTTTCAATGCCATTCTCCCATATCTTTTACATGCAGCTATCCAGTTTTTATTATCTTGGGCTCCAAAATCACTGCACATGGTGATTGCAGCCATGAAATTAAAAGACGCTTGATCCTTGGAAGAAGAGATATGACCAACCTATATAGCATATTAAAAGGCAGAGACATTATGTTGCCATCAAAGGTCCGTCTAGTCAAAGCTATGATTTTTCTAGTGGTCATGTATGGATCTGAGCATTGGACTATAAAGAAAGCTGAGCGCAGAAGAATTGATGCTTTTGAACTGTGGTATTGTAGAAGACTCCTGAGAGTCCCTTGGACTCCAAGGAGATAAACCAGTCAATCCTAAATTAAATCAGTCCTGAATATTCATTGGAAGGACTGATGCTGAAGCTGAAACGCCAATACTTAGGCCACCTGATGGGAAGAATTAACTCATTTGGAAAGACTCTGATGCTGGGAAAGATTGAAGATAGGAAGAGAAGGGGATGACAGAGGATGAGATGATTGGATGGTATCACCAACTCAATGGTCATGAGTTTGAGCATGCTCTGAGAGATGGCAAAGGACAGAGAAGCCTAGTATGCTACAGTCCATGGAGTCGCAAACAGTTGGACACAACTGAGTGACTGAACTGAACTGATCCAATTTTTCAGCAACACTTATTAGAGAGACTGTATTTTCTCCATTGTATATTCTTGCCTCCTTTGTCATAGATTAATTGACTGTAGGTGTAATAGTTTGTTACTGGGCTGTCTATTAGTTACCACTGATCTATGTGTCTGTTTTTCTTCCTGTGCTGTACTAATTTGATTACCATAGCTTTATAATAGAGCCTGAAATCAGAGAATATAATACCTTCAGGTTTGTTCTTCTCTTTTATTTCTCAAGATTGGTTTGGCTATTCCAGGTATTTTCTGGTTCCTTAAAGATTTTAATATTATTTGCTCTAATTATGTGAAAAAGTCCTGAGTATTTTCACAGTGACTGAGTTAAAACTGTAGATTGCTTTTGGTAATTTTACAGCATCACAATATCAATTGTGACATCGCAGTATCAAAGTTTCCAATACAAGAGCTTTGGATATTGTTTCATTTATTTTTATTGTCTTCAACTTCCCATTTTCAGAGGCTTATAGTTCTCAGAGTACAGTTCTTTCACTTCCTTGGTAAGTTTATTCCTTGTATTATTCTTTTAACACAGTTATAAGACTATTGTTTTCTTACATTCACTTTCTGATAGTTCATTTTTAGTGTAAAGAAAAGCAAGGGATTTTCTCACACTTTCGCTGATTCCTATCTTGAAGGGACGTTCTTGTGTGTGAGTGTCCCTGTATAGCATGTGCTTGCCCATGACTGGTGGAAGTGCTATAATTGAAGGGAGCACAGTCTTTTCCCCTGGGTGTGTTGTCACTATCACCTTGGTAGGAGGTGGGGCTGCAGATAGAGGGGCCAGAATCAAAGCCAGGTATGAACTAGGACTCTTCCTCTGCTTGGTGGCCAACACCACACTCTCTGGTGCAGGTTCAGGTCCCATGTTATTGCAATAGAAATTCTGAATGTCGGGTCTGAGCTGGTTCTGTTCTCTCTAAGTACATCTTCTCCCCCTGCCCAGCATTGACGCCTTTGTCCCAGATGTTAACCTTGCTGACACAAGGTCAGAGAGAGCACTTTCTATGGGTCGGGGCTTGCGTTGGGGTGGTCCCAGCACCAATCAGAGCTCTAGACTGTTCCCATTCTGCTAATCTATGAACACCAGCAACAGCTGCCCTCACCCCATTCAGATGCCCTGCTTGGCCTGAGCTAATGCCATCCCATACAACTGTGTATTTCCCTTGGCCATAACCGCCTTTGCCCTAGTGTGATGCTGCACCATGTAGCAAGAGTGTCAGGAGAGGCTCCACTCAGACTGGGGCATGCTCTGGGGTGGTCGTGAGAAGTGAGCCGGAGTTCAGGGCAGTTTCAGTTTGCCTCCTCTGCCTGTTTCAGGAGTAAGGAAGTGTGCACACAATGCTCACTAGCGGAGACTAGATTCACTGTCAGCCCCACAGAAGAGGAAGAGGATTACATGGCTCAGAGGTGGTTCCTCCCTGGGGAGTGATGAGCTCAAAGTACGTATTGGGCACCCTAGCTATGGGGGCCGACCCTGGAAGGACAAGTCCTCTTCTGTGATCTCGTTCATGGGAACAGGTGCTAACCTAATCGCTTCTCTTCCTTTTCTACCCAACTCCCCAAGAATCTTTCTTACAACTTTGGTTGTAGAAGTCTATCTCCCAGTATACAGTTTGTTTTCAATGAAAATCGCCACTTGTATAGATGTATTTCCAATTTGTTTGTGGGGAGTATATGAACTCTGCAACTTTCTAACTGCTACCTTGATCTCCTTCCCTATATTGTTTAAAATAGTGTAGCACACAAAGGAAAGTAAATCTATAATTGTTTTTACAAAGCAAACACAAACCCAGAATTCAGGATAAGAATGTACCAGAAAAGGAAAACTAAAGGCAATTGGTACTTATGAATACCTATGAAAAGCAGCAGTGGTTTTCTTATATTGTTCCTAAGAGGGTGAGTTATCATCATGTATTATAGAACACATGATCCAAATTTGGTTCATTCACAATTTTTGAACTATTTATTACATTAATTAAACTTCTAGACATTTTCCTAAATGTTATACTATTTCAAAATACTCAAGAAGTTCAGTCTAGCAAGCACAGACAACTAGAAACAACCTAATAACCATCAGTTGTGAAAATTGCATAAACATATCTCATTCATAAAGTGATATTATTTTCTCCAGCTAAAATAAATTAGGTAAATCTATAAGCATTTTCATGAACAATGTTCAAGGTAGATTGGTCCTAAAGGAAAGATGTCTTTACTGAGGCAGGACTGAGTTTATCAGTCTAAGGATATGCATTTTCTGTGAACCACATGCAAAAGAAAGAAAGACAGAAAATTACTCTTGGCCATACTCCACCCTATTCTCTCCTCTCCTGTCTACCCTGAGAAGCAGTATGACTTCCACATAAGAGAGCTGGAGGTGAACAAATAGATGCAAAGGTGAACAGAGGTCATTTCAGGTTGTTAGAGTTGAGTATTATCTACCTGTAATGAATCTAAAGATGAGAGCGTCCTTAAAGGAGAAGGAGAGAATGTTAAACTCTGGGAACAGTGACTCTTGACAGCAGGCGTATTTCCTACCCTCCTGTATCCTCCAGAGTCAAAATAACCAATTTTCAAAATCCGGTACGTAGAGAAGACAAAAGAAACAGAACTCTCACTATTCAACTGTACTCTTTTTGTTTATAGCAATTACAAGTTAAGGGAAAGAATACAATTTAACATATATTGATTTTTATAATTATACCAAACTGGGTATTCTGATTACTGGCCTGTTTTTCATTTAAACAATTATAGTAATTTTTATATCCTAAGAATTATTAAAACTTAGTGTTATCAAATCTTCATCCTGAGAGTAGGATGAAAAAAGAAAAACAAACTAATTCATAGAACATAAATTCTAAGTTACCATAAGAGCAAAAATAACATTTGTCATAATGATGGCTTGTGGTTCTTGCTTGATGAAAAGTTAATTTACATGCATAATTGTGAATAATTACATGATAATATTTCAATTGAAATGGTGGAATTATATCCATGTGTCATCATTTAGCCCTAAGCCTGTATTAATGTTAACTTTTAGAAGAATAAATATCTCTAGGAATTTGGATATGTAGCAGTATGGAAGTTGTAGGGTTAGATCTTGTAATTCTCCCTGTGTGATTCTAAACTCTTTAACCTTTGGACTTTTTCACTGACTTGGATGTCTCTTACACTCTTTTAAGTATTATATATTATTTATTAACATTGATAATGCCTCATTAACAAAACTCCTTTCTTCATCCCAAATACAGTCTTTAAATTTATTTATATATTTTAGCCATCTATTGCCTATTTATATTAGAATTTTGAAAATGGATTACCCTCATAAACTGTTTTGCTTTGATGTATTTATTTTATTCTAGTCTGTTTCAGTCATTCTTAAAAAGATTTCTTAAGTTTAATCTTAGGTACAAATATTGCTCATTTTTGTTTACTATTATAATATTGTAACAGTGATAAAACAGAGCTTCTCATCACAAATGTACATTCTGCCTGTTAGAATGTCAGTTTTCTCAGCTAAAATTATCTCTGTCATGGTCTAAACAGCTTTAATATATCAAACATTGGATTCCTATCAGTGACTCTATAGGAAAAGAACTGTACCACTGATGATATTGCTAATTATTAGGAAATATATTAATAATTGGGAGGAGACAGTGCTAATTATTAGGAAATATATTAATAATTGGGAGGAAATGCTTGTACAGATTCAAATTTGTTAAGATTATTTTAAAAGCTGAAATGTTGAAAATCACTACCATAAAATCAAAATGTGAATGAAATAAAAAGTAAATACTTCTTATTAATCAAAGAGTAAGTAAAACACATGTTCAATAATTAATTTACAAGGTATATTGCCAACCTAAATGGATTCTGTATCACTGCTCTGGCAGGGGTTGAGCTCCACTGTTACGCCTTCTGTTAAGGATGCTTTCTTGTAGGGCCTCACCAGCACCACCTTCCTTAATTACAGATTCTCTGTGTTTTGCCTCAGTATATGCTGGCTACCACCTACAGAATGTTCTTCCCATTGTGTGATCCAAATCTGAGTGACAATAATACACGAACCTGCTACAAAGGGTGGAATTATGTTAATGGCTTTGTAGTTTATAATAGAAGAATACATTAGTAAAATATCCAAAAGGTGGAAGTTGAATAAAATGCAAGAAATATGATGTGTATTACATTTTCATTTTTATTACATTTATTTTAATTAATACCAGAATGTTAGCTTAAGAATATTGCTGTCAGTTAAAAATAAATATACTATATTTCAGAGCCTGAATCAAAATTACAGAACTGATATTCTCATTACTTTAAGATAAGACACTGTTCCTTTGGATAATGAAATTTAATAAATTATCATTTGCCTGTAGACTTTATTGTTATGAATTCAGGTAGTTCTAATGGCTTTTTGAATGAATGAGCCCTTACAAGAGATTTGAATGGTAATATAATTAAAGAGGCAAAGAAAAGTCTTTTCCGTTTAGAGTGGTGCAAAATGCTGTCAAGCTGATGCATGGAGTAATATTAGAATAAGGCTCTATTCCAAACTAACAAAGGTCTCTATTGTAACAAAGACAGCTAGGTTACTGTGATCTTTCACGCACATGATCTGAAACTTGATGTGATAATAAGAAGAGTACAATTGGTCGTAGTTGTGAATAGAGCAAATAGTATGGATGAAAAATGCCAGTACTTGAAAGTTGAAATAGTTAGTCACATAGTCATATCCAACTCTTTGCGATCCCATGGACTGTAGCCTGCCTGGTTCCTGTGTCCATGGAATTTTCCACACAAGAGTACTGGAGAGGGTTGACATTTCCTTCTGCATTTGATAATAAAGCAAAAAAAAAAAAAAATACTTGCTAGGGAAAAAGACAAGCATGGCCAGAATGATTAGGTATGTGAATAAATTAGATTTATGTCTTTCAAAACAATACTTTGAAAGACATACATATCTAAAAACAATGTCTACAAGCTTCATTTTTGTGTTTATATTCTACCCATTAAATCATTAAATAAACAGAGCACTAACTATGTATTAAGTAATATATTTGGATATTTAAAATGCATGGTTGATCTCTTTATTTAGTAATTTAGTTTTCAATATGTGGCTTTCTATGGTATAAAACCCTGCTTATTTAACTTATACACAGAGTACATCGTGTCATCATGTCTATTGTCACCCTGCTTATGTAACTTATATGCGGAGTACATATAAGTTACATGAGAAATGCTGGGCTGGAAGAAGCACAACCTGGAATCAAGATTGCCGGAAGAAATATCAATTACCTCAGATATGCAGATGACACCACCCCTATGGCAGAAAGTGAAGAGGAACTAAAAAGCCTTTTGATGAAAGTGAAAGAGGAGAGTGAAAAAATTGGCTTAAAGCTCAACATTCAGAAAACTAAGATCATGGCATCTGGTCCCATCACCTCATGGGAAATAGATGGGGAACAGTGGAAGCAGTGTCAGACTTTTTATTTTTCTGGGCTCCAAAATCACTGCAGATGGTGATTGTAGCCATGAAATTGAAAGACAGTTCCTTCTTGGAAAGAAAGTTATGACCAATCTAGACAGCATATTGAAAAGCAGAGACATTACTTTTCCAACAAAGGTCTGTCTAGTCAAGGCTATGGTTTTTCCAGTAGTCATGTATGGATTTGAGAGTTGGGCGGTGAATAAAGATGAGACCAAAGAATTGACGCTTTTGAACTGTGGTGTTGGAGAAGACTCTTGAGAGTCCCTTGGACTGCAAGAAGACCCAACCAGTCCATCCTAAAGGAGAACAGTCCTGGGTGTTCAGTGGAAGGACTGATGTTGAAGCTGAAACTCCAATACTTTGGCCACCTCATGCGAAGAGTTGACTCATTGGAAAAGACTCTGATGCTGGGAAGGATTGGGGGCAGGAGGACAAGGGGACAACAGAGGATGAGATGGCTGGATGGCATCACTGACTCGATGGACATGAGTTTGGGTAGACTCCGGGAGTTGGTGATGGACAGGGAGGCCTGGCGTGCTGTGATTCATGGGGTTGCAAAGAGTTGGACCTGAATGAGCGACTGAACTGAACTGCACTGAACTGATGGTATAAAATAGATCTTTCCAAATAGTCCTAGTTACAAAGTACCTGTTTGATCTCTGAACATATATTATTTTCAGCATTTCTAGTTCAGATGGTATTGTGGGTTTCCACTAGGTTTAGTTATAGAACTTAAGGTTACAAATAGTAACTTTATGCTTCTGTTGAATAAATTTTATGTATATAACGAAAGAGTTAAAGCAGGGAATTTCACTTTAGAGACAGATGTTAAGAACTATATGATTTATGTTTTTTTTTTTAACTTGAGGATTCCTCAGTTTTGACCCATGAAGACATATAAGAAAAATAAATATTATTACTGATCACATGTAACATCATTTATATAAATTAAGAAAAAGTGAAGACCATTAAGATCAATATAATATCCTTAACAATGTTTATGCAAAGCTATTAGGTTTTATATATTTTTCTAATTTTTTTGTCAGTGGTCTATCTTTAATAAACTCACTGACGAGTTTGTACTTAAACATATGCACACTTCTACACATTGCTGCAAGTATATATTTTTAAAATTAAACTGTATTTAAATCCCATAGAAACATTTGAGATTTTCATTTTTACAAAATCAGTTGCTTCCCGAACTTGACTTCCACATAGTTTGGAGTGAAACTAAAAGATGTTATATAAAATGTAAAATCACTGATGTTGATATGAAATACGATTTTTAAAAGGTGTTTTTACCAATATATTTAAGGAAATAGAATAAAACAATCATATGTGCGAAGTCGCTTCAGTCGTGTTTGAATTGCGCTTCAGTCTGCTCAATGTTGTGGACTGTAGCCCACCAGGCTCCTCTGTCCATAAAATTCTCCAGGCAAGAATATTAGAGTAGGTTGCCATGCCTTCTTCCAGGGGAACTTCCCGACCCAGGGATTGAACCCATATCTTCTGTGTTTCCTGCCATGCAGATGGCTACTTTGCTGTTGAGCAACCAGAAAAGCTCCCTAAAATGATCATATATCATGTTAAAATGAATGCATTCCTTAAAAAAACAAAACAAAAAACAAGAGCTGTCACTACACCTAAATGTGAGGAGGTATATACCAACAAAATGCTTCACTGAACCAGAATTCCTCACACTCAATGCTGATGTATAGGCATAAATGTTTGTTGAAAAATGTTTCATCACTAAAAGATTGAAAACTTTTAGATGTGAAAGTCAGTCAATAGAATTTTAGGGTATCAGCTAATATATTATAATTTTATAAAACATTAAGATACAAATAACGCTGAGGTGGGAGGGGCATTCGGGATGGGGTGAATACATGTACACCCGTGGCTGATTCATGTCAATGTATGACAAAAACCACCACAATATTGTAAAGTAATTAGCCTCCAATTAAAATGAATTAGTTAATTAAAGATAATCAAGTTTTTCTGATAATGCCCTACTACTAGTGATATTTTTACTACTTTAATGATATTAATTAATTAATATATTGAATATGTTAATGAGGAGGAGGAAATCTTTAAATATACACATATACATGTATATACACACACAGCTTTATTTTATCAGTATTTTTAATTGACGTATGTTTGACTTACAATGTGTTAATTTATGCTTTATAGTAAAGTGATTCATTTATACATATATTGTTGTTCAGTAGCTAAGTTGTGTCCAACTCTGCAGCCCCATGGACTGCAACTCCCCAGGCTTCCCTGTCCTTCACTATCTCCTGGAGTTTCCTCAAACTCATGTCCCTTGAGATGGTGATGCTATCCAACAATATCATCCTCTGCCACTGCCTTGTCCTCTTGCCCTCAGTCTTCCCCAGTATCAGGGTGTGTGTGTGTGTATATATATATAATGTATATATACACACATATATATATATATTATTTTTTAAAAATATTCTTTCCCATTGTGGTTATTGGGCTTCCCTGGTGGCTCAGACGGTGAAGCATCTGCCTGCAATGTAGGAGACCTGGGTTCAATCCCTGGATCGGGAAGATCCTCTGGAGAAGGAAATGTCAACCCACTCCAGTACTCTTGCTTGGAAAATTCAATGGATGGAGAAGCCTGGTAGGCTACAGTCCATGAGGTCTCAAAGTGTTGGACACGACTGAGTGACTTCACTGTATCATTGTATTGTGATTATCATAAGCTATTGAAAATGGTTCCTTGTGTTATAAGTATGATTTAGTTTATCCATTCTATATATGAAAGCTTACATCTACTAACCCAAATTTCCACTCCATCCCTGCAGATCCTCCCGTTTTGGTAACCACCAGTCTGTTTTCTATATCCATTATTCTGTTTCTGTTTCATAGATTCATTTGCATCATATTTTAGATTCTATTTATCAATATAAGTAATATCATGTGATATTTGTCTTTCTCTTTCTGATTTACTTAGTATGATATTCTCTAGGGCTATCTACATTACTGCAAATAGCATTATTTCATTCTTTCAATGGCTGAGTTTTCCTTGTCTATGTGTACTACATACATGCATATATGTACTTGTATTTATGTACTTGTTTATATGGATTCCCTTGTATATATGTACTACATCTTCATTATCCATTCAGCTGTCAATGGACATTCCATGTCTTGACTATTGTGAACAGTGCTGGTATGAACACAGGAGTGCATGTATCTTTTTGAAGTATAGTTTGGTCTGAATATATACCCAGAACTGGGATTGCTGTATCATATGAGAAACTCTAATTTTAGATTTTTGTGAAACCTCCATAATGTTTTCTACAGAGGCTATATCAACTTACATTCCCATCAACAGTGTAAGAGGGTTCCCTTTTCTCCACAATCTCTCTAGCATTTGTTATTTGTAACCATTTTAATTATGGTAATTCTGACTGGTGAGAGGTCAATACCTCATTGTAGCTTCAATCTGCATTTCACTAATAATTAGTGGCATTTTGCATCTTTGCACATGCCTGTTGATCACCAGACTTTCATGAGCTTTATCTTCTGGAACTCCAAGAGGTTCTTGCAATCAAAATTAGAGAAATATCCCCTCGTGTTTTGTCAGGGGAATGGAGACAGTTACAATTTTTTTTTTTTTGATGGAACAAGGGTGTTTTATTCAACATAGTGTGGATATATTTACTGTCTTACAAGGTAGCTTTTTTAGCAAAGATAAGGGTCAAAAATCTTACAAATTATCGAGGAAACATAAGGCTAGAATTCATATCAGAAGAGAGGGTTGTAAATAATCACTTTTATCATATGATCCATATCAGAAAGGAAGAGGGTTGTAAATAGTTACTTTTCACCTTATGGAAAAGCTAACAAAGGAAATGCATGCATTCCTCAGTCCCTGGGAGATGTATAGAACAGTCTCATGGACTCTGTGGATGAGGGCAAGGGTGGGATGATATGGGAGAATGGCATTGAAACATGTTTATTATCATATGTGAAATCAATCGCCAGCCCAGGTTTGATGCTGGGGGCTGGTGCACCTGGATCACCCAGGGAGAGGGAATCGGGAGGGAGGAGGGAGGGGGGTTCTGGAAGGGGAACATATGTATGCCCATGGCGAATTCATGTCAATGTATGGCAAAACCAACACAATAAAGTAAAGAAAATTAAAATTAAAAAAAAATGCATTGCTGTCTATGTAATATATTTCATTATAAATATTAATCTAGATTTTTAGAAGTTTGCAGTAGCTACCAGTATGTAACACATGGTGCTTCTGTGTTTTGAGCTTATTTGTTGAAAAATCTCTATAATCAACTTTCTCACTAATATCAATATAATGTATTTAATATAAGCAGAATGAGCAACTTGAGGTAGATTAAGTAATATATGTCATAAAATTAAAAAATGCAATTTTAATCTATGATCCACTGAGTGAATATGGAAAATCATATTTTTATTAAAGTCATTAATCTTGTTAATGAGTTATTGAACAACTAAGGTGCCCAATGCATGTTAAAAATTGATCCAAGTACCTACTTTATGTTTAACAGTTTCATTGAACATCACCTCTTTGACACAAAATAATTATTTTTTACACAAAGTGGCATTCATAATATTTCAGGGGTTATGCTAGTTACTGAAATTTATTAAAAAAGGATTATTATATTGATTTTATAATGAATTCATATTCGTTAATTTTTGTAAACTACTTTAACCTGTACTGTGGGATGGGGTCTGAAAAGATCATGTCACAATATTTGTTTGATGTCTGGAACTTATAAATTCATTCTAAAAATGCATATGATGTATATGGCTTACCTGTGAGCCCTGTCACATTCCAATAAAATAGAATTATAACACCAGCTTATATTTTTATATATTCAATTAAACTTTTTTCCTAAAGTCCTGTGTTTCTATTATTCAGGATATCTTTCTTTAGCTCATATTCCTCTTTATGATATATAATTTAGAGTTGTGGTTTTAATTTTCATTTAATTTTTTAATAAATAAAAATAATTTTTCAAACTAATTAACACAGAATAAGCAATTACACATGTTGTCCTTCAGTCTCATCCTAAAATTAAATGTTGATTAAAATTTCAGGTATCTATGAATTGATGACATTGGTTTAATTCTCTTTCTTTATACTAAGCACAGGTGCTGTAACATGATATTTGAAAATGTATGTTCAATTCTGGGAAAGAGAAATAGGTGGATCTGTGGAACAATTATGCTATAAATTAGCTAGACTTCAAACCAAAATTAATGTTACTATCAGTATACAGGAGAATCTCCAGTGGCTTTTAAAGATTTGTTCCTTGTCCTTGTTCAAATCAATACAGCTATCAGGAAATTTCTTATACAAAGCTCAGAGAGTTTACAAATACATCTGTACTCATTACCTAGTGCCATATTGATATACCATCAAAATAAAAGTTCTCTAATTACAGAGTTGTCTTTCTGATATGGATACTGTTGTATCCTTGAAATCTGATAGTTGGTCATAGATTCTCATTTTATGACACATTTGTTGTAATAATAAATTAATTTACAAAGGCAGTAGGAATATAGAGACTTAATATATGTCATGTCACCAGTAACAAAGGAGGTCTAATATATTTGAGAAGAAAAGATTGGGAAGAGCATGATGTTTACTCCATACGATCCAGGAGGGAGTTCATTAAAAGAGGAATTAGACTTTTATGTCGGCCCCTTTTATATAGTTAACAGTTTTAGTAAGATATTTTAATATGAGGAAACATTTTCTAGTAGAATGGTCTTACAAAATTGCATACATGCCTTATATTATAAAAAATTACTTATGTTAAATGACATGAAAGGACAGTCCCTTGATCAGACATTGTATAAGCTTCGGACATTGGATTGAGGATAAATCTGGCCTTTGTGTTCTTTACATTCCTCAAATGATATGATTATAATAGTCTTGCAAAGTCCCTTTAACTCATGAAGCATATATTGATTTTATTAATCCCATACCAGTATTTAGATTAAATTATAATTTTTGTACTCCTGTGTATTTAACAAAATACTTTGTTATATTTTTTAGTATTGTTCTCCTATTATAGGAGAACTTTTATCTTCAATTTATGAACTTATATCCTCAATCTAACCACTAAACGAAAACAAAGCATGGTGCCATTGTTTAGAATAATGAACACAAGTAATTAAAAGGCAGTGTAGTAAAGTGAAACTGGTGATACTTTAGAATGCTCAAGAGCTATATTGTTATTACAGTTAAATATTAATAAATATCCTGGTAAGGACATTGACTTTAAATGCTTGGGTTATTTCTGTGAGGCTCTTAATTAGTTGATGTGCAGCAGATTAAAAAAAAGCTTGATTAAGGGCTTTATATGCAAATTCTAGGACTCCAAATAAAAACTAAGAAGACTATCAATTCATATGAATAGTGTCTTATTTTGTTTACTTTTCAGGTTAAAAAATGATTAATATTCTATATCTACTTTTAAATCAACCATGGGAAATTAGGTTTCTAGTTTGCTTATTATAAACTGCCAAGCATAGTAATGTTCTTGTTTATGGTGTATGCTGTACCTTGCAATAAAATATTTTAAAATCATTTTAATTTATATTAAAGATTCAAAGAACAGCTTTTTGTATTTTTATTAAAATAGCTATAAATCTTACTAAATATCAATATTTCTATCACAGTGAAGGCAGTGGTGAAATTTAATGTATCCAATTATCTAAAATTTCAAATACAAATGTATGCATTAATTTTCAACCTGCCTCAGCTATTTTGTGTACTAACATATGCACAGTAGATTTAGAGAGAGGAAGAAACCACATTGGTTTGAAATAATGTTCACAATGCAGAATTATCACCTAAAAATTGAGAAGAGTTACCCTTTCATAAAAAGATTAAAAATTTCCCTAAGAATAATAAGCTAAGAATGCATAGAATATTTTGACCATACTATTAATAAAATATGAACTGGAAATGTCAAAATTATTTGATAACTTTTCAAATTGGAAGAGCTAAACTGGACAATTACTGTTATTCACTCTCTAAGTCATATCTGACTCTTTGAGACCCCACAGACAGCAGCACTCCAGACTTCCCTATACTTCACCATCTTCCAGAACTCAGTCCATTGAGTCCATGATGTCATCCAACCATCCCATTCTCTGTTATCCCTTTCTCCTGCTGCCTTCACTTTTTCCCAGCGTCAAGGTCTTTTCCAAAGAGTTAGCACTTCACATCCAGGTGGCCAAAGTGTTGGAACTTCAGCTTCAGCATCAGTCCTTCCAACAACTATTCAGGGTTGATTTCCTCTAAGATTGACTTATTTGATCTCCTTGCAGTCCAAGGGACTCTCAAAAGTCTTTTCTAGCACCACAGTTTGAAAGCATCAATCCTTTGATGTTCAGCTTTATTTATGGTTCAATTCTCACATCCGTACATCACTACTGGAAAAACCATAGCTTTGAGTATGTGGACCTCTGTTGGCAAAGTGATGTCTCTGTATTGTTATGTGCTGTCTAGGTTTGTCATAACTTTTCTTCCAAGGAGGCCAAGAAAGTAAAATCTGTCATTGTTTCCATTTTTTCCCCATCTATTTGCTTAAAGTGATGGGACCGAATACCATGATCTTAGTTTTTAGAATGTTGTGTTTGAAGCCAGCTTTTTCACTCTCTATCACCTTCATTAAGAGGCTCTTTAGTTCCTCTTTGCTTTCTGCCATTAGAGTGGTTATCATCTGCATATCTTAGGTTGTTGATATTTCTCCCTGCAGTCTTGATTCCAGTTTGTGATTCTTCTAGCCCAGAATTTCGCATGATGTATTCTGCATATAAGTTAAATAAGCAGGGTCACAATAGACAGCCTTGTTGTACTCCTTTCCCAGTTTTGAACCAGTCAATTGTTCCATGTCCAGTTCTAACTGTTGCTACTTGACTTGCATATAGGTTTCTCAGGAGGCAGGTAGGGTGTCTGGTATTCCCTTCTCTTTAAGAATTTTCCACAATTTGTTGTGATGCA
This sequence comes from Antilocapra americana, assembly GCA_007570785.1. Lineage (NCBI taxonomy): Eukaryota > Metazoa > Chordata > Mammalia > Artiodactyla > Antilocapridae > Antilocapra > Antilocapra americana. The sequence continues at coordinate 8,006,623 of ML662441.1, forward strand.
CACAGTCAAAAGCTTTAGTGTAGTCAATGAAGCAGACGTTTTTCAGGAATTCTCCTGTTTTTTCTATAATCAAATGAATGTTGGCAATTTGATCTCTGGTTCCTAGGTTTTTTCTAAACCCAGATTGTACATCTGGTAGTTTTCAGTTCCCATACTGTTGAAACCTAGCTTGAAGGCTTTTGTGTATTACCTTGCTAACATGTGAAATGAGTACAGTCTGGACAATGCAGATTATCAAATTATATTTTGGGGACCAAATGATTTAATTTGATAAATATTTGAGAGTGCATGTTAACTATTACTTTCAAGATCCTTTGCCTGATTGAAGGTACAGTTCCAGGATAATATAACCCAACAAGTGAAGGTTAACTCTTCAGAGGATCACCTGAGACATTGATAATTATTGTGGCCATATTTAAAGAAAGAAGGTTTTCTGGATGCCCTCAGTCCCAAAATAGAGGGACTAATAGTTTTTGTGAACCAGCTTTTCTTTGTGATTATGGTGTTCATAATAATGACAAATAGAATATAATAAATTTTATTTTCTTTAGTAACAATAATTTATTTGCACTATAGCAGTTACTAGATATTGAGTGATTGTAAACATCCAGGGGCATTTTAAGGGCATTAGCTATTAACCATTTTGTGGATGATGCCCTGGAAACCTAAAGATTTTGTGTAAATTTTCCAAAGTTTCAAAATTAATGAACAAGTGACTCTGATTTAAAAATTATATTTTATTTAAATATTTTAACACTTCATTACTCTTTCTGTTATTTCAATCAGTTATTTTATAATATTATATACATGAACACTGTTGGCAGAAACACATGTTAATATATAACCTTTATGTTAATTTTAAGCACAATATTTAATCATATTTGTCTGAATAATCACATTTCCTGTAGTGGTAACATTGGTAATTATCTTCATGGCTTTATTTGTTCCTTCAGTATATTTTATCCTTATAAAATACATTAAAGTGCATCTAGTTTAAATGAAGCATTTCACTTACTTGAAAAAGGAGATAAAAATGAGTAACTTATCAAGTTCTGCTAATTACAGTTGCCAAAGTCTCCTGACTCTTCTATAGCTTTCTTAACAGCACTAAAAGATTTTATAACACCTTGTGAATACACACATCCCAAGTTGAATTCTACATTAGAAATTAAGACAATATCTAGAGTACATGGTACACAATAAAAAAATACTCATGCTTTTTCAGGGACATAGAAATTATTTTTTTTGAAATTAAAATGAGTATATTCCTTATAAATAAAATAATTAAAATTGGTATTGAAATGATCATATTTCATAATAAGTTATAGCCAGGCATATTTAATTTGCTTTAGAATTTTACTGTATCTGTACTACATGATAGTAAATAATGGCCTGCTATAACTTCCTGGAAATAAATATTTCTTATGGATAATCTAAGCTCCTTCTTCTAGACCACAGCTCTGCCTTCCCTGAGACCTCAGCCTTGTGTAAGGAGAAAGCTGTGAGAGCTCCCACAGCCCAGGGGTGGATTCTACCCTATAAAAGACATCCTAACACCTTAACAATGCTACCGGTTATTGATGCAGAGAAAGCACATGCAAACTGTTTATATTCACATATCCTATGTATACTGTAAACGTAAAATTCAGAGGAAGAGAGCAGGGAAAAAATCAATTAGAAGAAAGAGGAAGTATGCTTATTTCATTTGCCAACTGCCATTTATTAACATTTTATTTAGCCATGAAATTAAAAGATACTTGCTCCTTGGAAGAAAAGCTATGATCAACCTAGGCAGCATATTAAAAAGCAGAGACAACCAACAAGATAATGTAAAAAAAATAAAATAATAATAAAAAAATAAAAAGCAGAGACATTACCTTGCCAACAAAGGCCCATCTAGTCAAAGCTATGGTTTTTCCAGTAGTCATGCATGGATGTGAGAGTTGGACTATAGAGAAAGCTGAGCACTGAAGAACTGATGCTTTAGAACTGTGGTGTTGGAAAAGACTCTTGAGGGTCCCTTGGACTGCAAGGAGATCAAACCAGTCCATCCTAAAGGAAATCCATCCTGAATATTCATTGGAAGCACTGATGTTGAAGCTGAAACTCCAATACTATGATCACCTGATGTGAAGAAATGACTCATCTGAAAAGACCCTGATGCTGGGAAAGATTGAAGGCAGGAGGAGAAAGGGATCACAGAGGATGAGATAGTTGGATGGCATCACTGACTCAATGGCCATGAGTTTGAGCAAGCTCTGGGAGTTGGTGGTGGACAGGGAGGCTTGGCATGCTGCAGTCCATGGGGTCACAAAGAGTTGGACATGACTAAGCAACTGAACTGAATTGACCAGTTTATTAACTTTATTTTCTTAAAAAATTTACTTAAACTATTGTTGCAATCATCTCAAATGAATAATGGGTAATAATTGTGATCATTACAAGTAATATTCTTAAAATATTTTAGGGAGAGTATGACCAGAAAACTGATCTTATAAATCAGTAAAAATACTTATCTTACTGATATTAGCTCATAAAATATTAATAGCCATTACGAACTTTACACTATGAATGGAAAGAGACATCATATCCACATAGTGTGAGATGTGGATTCATGAAATGTATGGAAAATATGATAGGGAGACCTAGAAAAAGCTGACACTATTCAATGTTGAAGAGCTTTGACAGGCATGGGTAATGAGAAGTTTTCACTGATAACTTAACACTTGATCCAAGACTTCACAAGGGTAAAAAAGGCTCTCCAGATGATGGAATAGTATTATTGACAAACAGAAATATGTGATTACAAAATCTACTTCAGAAATTATATGTCCATTATTTGAACTGTTTGGGAGGAAGGAACTGAATATGAAGTTAGGTTAAAATCAGACATTAAAGCATTATGAAAATTATTCTCACAAATTTTTAATCTAATTTTCTAAAGAACACAATTAGAGCCATTTGTATTTACAATAAACAACACAAGCATATTATTGAAAAATAAAATGAAGAACAAAACATGAATAAAGGGAAAGACTTCCCAAATGAGGAACTTAACAGAAATTTTCCCTGGCAAAACAGTCTTCAGTGCTGAAAACTATTATTCAAAAACATCATTTAGCGAGATCTTTGGTTATTACCCAAAAATAGAAAGCAGATGAAGAAACTTTATTCATAAAAATGTAGTCAATCTCAGAAACAGAGTAAGAGTCTGTGGCATTTTAGCCTTGCTGCACTCTCTACCCGCACCCCTCGGTCAGCATGATGGAAACTCCACCGCAAGCAGTTATTGCCGGAAACGGTTCTCCCTCATCTCCCATGCAAGGGCTGCAATGTCTGCCAAGGAGGAGTGAGCCACCAGCATTTCACATCCGCCACTCCGTGAGCAGCTGACAAGTCTGGGGCTCTTTTTGTCTACCCAGTCCCCAGCTGTAAGAAGGCAGCTCTGTCTTAGTTGCAGGAGACTGAAAATATTAGGTCCTCGGTCACTCTGACGGCAGCTCACTCACAAGGTGATTCTAGTCCTGGGCAGACAGCCAAGAACACCAGAGCCTTGACCCCCTACTCCGCACCTTGTTCACGAAGCAGGATTGTCAGTTTAGAAAAGCGAGTCGTGTGTTGTCCCTAGCTCCAGAAAGGTGGTCAGAGGTTTTGACCATGAGGGAAAGGCAGTCTGTAATAAGAGAATTCTGAAGCTCTCCCCAAGTAAACTGACTTATTTGGAACAGAGTGTGAAAAAGGTCAAACCTGAAGGCATAAAACAGCTGGAAGTTTTCCAGAAAGAACCAGGCTAAGAGCTAGCTAAGAATAAACTTCCTTGTATCAGAAGAAACCTCAAAATTGGCCTCAAGAAAAGGTACAAAATGTAACTGGTTCAGACTGTGTAGTAATGTATGTCTTTTGGTCCTACCAAGCAATATGACACTCTGCCAGGAATCAGTGGAGGCTAATAGCTGGATATGATTGTCAAAGAGATCGAGGAAAGACACAGTAAGAGAAAGTGCTGATAACCTTCTATCATTAAGAGATGATTCCAAGTAAGCCTAAGGATGCATCCTCAGAGTACTGGCATCAGATACTTTACATTAAAGAAAAAAATAAACTTCAACAAAATAGTTAGCCAAGTCACTGACCTAATACCCAGCATATAACAGAGGGAAATATTGGGGAATTAGGTCAATAGGAATCCACAGTAGCTACTGTATTGTCTAAAATATCCAATATTAGAGAACAAAATACAAGATAAGAAAAGTGAAGTGTGATAGATACAAAGGAATCACCCCCCCACACACATACACACACATACATGTACCCATTATAATATGACACTGGTCTAGGGGTATATATATAGATCTGTGGAACATTGGCTCCAGAAATATTTAAAATCAATTGGCTTTTGACAAAGATGCCAAGAAAGTTTAGTGTGAGAAATATTGATCTTCTCAATGAATTGTGCTCAGACAACTGGATGTCCACCCATAAAAGAATAGATTTGGACCAATTTTTCACACCACCCATGAAAATGATGTGAAAATAAATTACGTGCATAAACGTAAGAGCCAACACTATAAAATTCTGAAGTCATAAGTGTGGAAGTAAGTCTGTGAGTTTAGCAAAGCCCTCTTTAATATACAAGCAAGAGCATGAGAATCAACAAAAAATCAGATACATTAGACTTCATCAAAATTTAACACTCCCTATATAATCAGTGTTTCACATAGTACTAGAAACCTTAAACAAAGACCACTAACTGTTTGCAATTTTTACAGAGAAAAGATAAAATATATTGAGGAATATAAAAGATGATCTGGAAAACTACACTGGTAACATATGTCCATTGATTTAAATTATTTGTTTAAAAATTTAAAATGTCAATTCCCTCAATTTGTACATTTAAAACATTTAAATTATTCTAAAATTTTGTGATAAATTACCAGATGCATTAGTGACTGAGACCAATAAGCATGTATTATATTTCCTGTGTGACGCTCCCCTTCTGGTTTGGTTTGGCTAATTTTAGCAACTGACTAGAATTAGATCAGTTGAAACATCTTGACTCTGCTCTGTGTGGTCTCTCAGCCTTCATGACGTGAAGCAGAAAAGAAAACAAGATGAATTGTGCAAGGCCTAGAGTCTGAAGCAGTGAAAATGCACATCATCCTATCTGTTGCATTCTACTGACCAAGCCAAGTCACAAGTTAATCTTAGAATCAAGAAATAGGAAAGTAGGCTTCAAATATTGAAGAAAGTAGTTATAATATCATTTTGAGATAGATGTTGATTCAAGGAGGCATAGCATTGGAATATTAATAATTTTTGCAATTAAGGTGCCACAAGGAAAATAATGAAAGTTTATGAATAGCAAAATAAAATATGAACAAATAGTAGGAAGTACACTGGGAAGTTATACCACATGATAAAAAATAATTTACAATTTAATTATAATTATAAAACTATGATTATTCTTAAGAGTGCATGCTAAGTTGCTTTAGTCATGTCCAACTCCTTGCGACCCTATGGACCAGATAGCCTGTCAGTCTCCTCTGTCTGTGGGATTGCCAGGCATGAATACTGGAGTGAGCTGCCCTGCCCTCCTTCAGAGGATCTTCTGACCCAGGAATCAAACCTGAGTCTGTTTCCTGTATTGGCAAGTGGGTTCTTTACCACTAGTGCCACCTGGAAAACCCTATGATTATTCTTATTGACCCCAAAATATACAAATAAATGTATATTCTGATCTGTTTCCAAATGTCTGACTCTTTGTGATCCCGTGGACTATAGCTGGCCAGGCTCCTCTGAGCATGGAATTCTCCAGGCAAGAATACTAGAGTGGGTTGTCATCCCCTTCTCCAGGGTATCTTTTCAACACATATATATGCATGATAGAAACAGAAATATGACATCATATCTGTAATTGATGTGTGTTAACATTGCATTGTCAATCACTATCATCTTTTCAGTTTTGTTACACTTGACTATTTGGTAGTATGTTATTAACTTCTCCTTGAAAGCATTACATAAACTTTTTTACAACCAAGTTAAAAAGCTGGCAACATATATCCGTCTTCATTGTTTTGAGTGCTTAATAATATATCCATGTCATTTATCTGACATATTTGCATGTAAAACATGACTATCAAATAGTGGTTGAAATCCAATTAAACTTTCACTATGGCATTTATTTAAATCTTTGGTTTAGTGACAATACAAAATAAAGCACATTGTTACCAGAAAGCAGTATTTAAACTATATAGGTTCAGTACACTTTCATCTCTGGGATTCTTTAGTTCTGTGAGAGTGTAAATGTTTATATGACTATTTAATAATTGTACTTTATTAGTAAAGATATATAAATAGTATACCCATTGCAGGCATAATACACACCCATATAGGCACCCATATATTCACGAAGAATTATGATCCACTAAAAGTAGTATGGTAGATCTGTATTCCCCTTCATGGATCACAGCCTTGTCATGGCGAAGAGGTTTGCATAACTCAATGAAGTTATGAGCCATGTAATTCAGGGGCACTCAAGATGAATGGGTCAGAGTGAAGAGTTCTGACAAAACATGGTCCTCTGGAAGAATAAATTGCAACCCACTCCAGTATTCTTCTCTGGAGAGTCCCATGGACAGTATGAAAAGGCAAAAATATATGACACTGGAAGATGAGCTCCTGAAGATCAGAAGGTGTCTAATATGCTGTGGGGAATAGTGGAGGACAATTACTAATAGCTTCAGAAAGAATGAGCTGAAGTAAAATTGATTACATTCTTTGCAGCCAAAGATGGAGGAGTTCTAAACAGTCAGCAAAAAATAAGACCTGGAGCTGACTGTGGCTCAGATCATGAGCTCCTTTTTGCAAAATTCAGGCTGAAACTGAAGAAATAGGGGAAACCACTAGGCAATTCAGTTATGAACTAAATCAGATGCCCTATGATTATACCATGGAGTTGACAAATAGATTCAAGGGATTAAATCTGGTAGAAAGAATGCCTGAAGAACTATGGACAAAAGTCCATAATAACATTGTACAAGAGGCAGTGATTAAAAACACCCCAAAGATAAAGAAATGCTAGAAGGCAAAGTGATTGTCTGAGGAAGTTTTACAAAAAGCTGAAGAAAAAAAGAGAGGCAAGAGGCAAATGAGAAAGGGAAAGATAAACCCAACTGAAAGCAGAGTTCCAGAGAATAGTAAGGAGACATAAGAAACCTTCTTAAATGAATAATAAAGGAATGGAAAAAACAATAGAAAAGACTAGAGATCACTTCAAGCAATTTGGAGATATCAAGGGAATGGGGCACAATAAAGGATAGAACAGGAAACAATAAAGGATAGAAATGCTTAGGTCCTAACAGAAGAACAGAGATTAAGAAGAAGTGACAAGAATATGCAGAAGAGATGTACAAAAAAGGTCTTAATGATCTAGATAATCACAATGGTGTGGTCACTCACCTAGAGTCAGACATCCTGGAGTGTGAAGTCAAGTGGAACATAGGAAGAATCTATGAATAAAGCTAGTGGAGGTGATGGAATACCAGCTTAGTTATTTAAAATCCTAAAAAAAAAAAAAAAAAAGAGAGAGATGCTGTTAAGTTCTATAATCAATATGTCAGCAAATTTGGAAAACTCAGCAGTGGTCACAGGACTGGAAAAGTTCAGTTTTCATTCAAATCCCAAAGAAGAGCAATGCCAAAGAATGTTCAAACTATCATACAGTTGTGCTCATTTCACATGTTAGCAAGGTTATACTCAAAGTCCTTCAAGCTAGGCTCCAGCAGTACCTGCATTGAGAATTTCCAGATGTACAAACTAAATGTAGAAAAGGCAGAGGTAGAGGAGGTAAAATTGCTAACATTCAATGGATCATGGAGAAAGCAAGAGAATTCCAGAAAAAAAAAAAAGTCTACTTCTCTTTCATTGACTATACGAAAGACTTTGACTATTTGGATCACAACAAATTATGGAAATTTCTTAAAGAGGTGGGAATATCAGACCACGTTATTTGTCTTCTGAAAACCAGTATGCAAGTAAAGAAACAACAGTTAGAACAGGACATGGAACAATGGACTGGTTCAAAACTGGGAATGAGTACAACAAGGCTGTCTATTGTGACCCTGATTATTTAACTTACATGCAGAGTGCATCATGTGAAATGCCAGACTGGATGAAGCACAAGCTGGAATCTAGGTTGCTGGGAGAAATATCAACAACCTCAGATATGCAGATGATACCCCTCTAATGACAGAATGTGAAGAGAAACTAGAGTCTCTTAATCATGGTGAAAGAGGAGAGTGAAAAAGCTAGATAAAACTCAACATTCAAAAAACTAAGATCATGCATCTGGGCTATCACTTCATGGCAAATAGAAGGGGAAAAAATGGAAGCAGTGACAGATTTTACTTTCTTGGGCTCCAAAATCACTGCAGACAGCATCTGCAGCTAAAAAGTTAAAAGATGCCCTCTCTTTGGAAGGAAAGATTACAAACCTACATTCAATTCAGTCACTCAGTCGTGTCCAACTCTTTGTGACCCCGTGGAGTGCAGCAAGCCAAGCCTCCCTGTCCAGTAACAACACCCGGAATTTACTCAAACTCATGTCCATTGGGTTGAAGATGCCATCCAACCATCTCATCCTCTGTCTTTCCCTTCTCCTCTGACCTTCAATCTGTCTCAGCATCAGGGTCTTTCCCAATGAGTCAGCTCTTCACATGAGGTGGCCAAAGTATTGGAGTTTCAGCTTCAACATCAGTCCTTCCAATGAACACCTAGGACTGATCTCCTTTAGGATGGACTGGTTGGATTTCCTTGAAGTCCAAGAACTCTCAGGAGTCTTTTCCAACACCACACTTCAAAAGCATCAATTCTTTGGCACTCAACTTTCTCTATAGTCCAACTCTCATAGCCATACGTGACTACTGGAAAAACCATAGCCTTGATGAGATGAACCTTTGTTGGCAAAGTAATGTCTCTGCTTTTTAATATGTTGTCTAGGTTGGTCATAACTTTTCTTCCAAGGAGTAAGTGTCTTTTTATTTCATGGCTGCAGTCACGATCTGCAGTGATTTTGGAGACCCCCCAAAATAAAGTCAGCCACTGCTGCTTGTTTCCCCATCTATTTGCCATGAAGTGATGGGACCAGATGCCATGATCTTAGTTTTCTGAACATTGAGCTTTAAGCCAACATTTTCAACTCTTCTCTTTCACTTTCATCAAGAGGCTCTTTATTTCTTCTTCACTTTCTGCCATAAGGGTGGTGTCATCTGCCTATCTGAGGTAATTGATATTTCTCCCAGCAATCTTGATTCCAGCTTGTTCTTCATCCAGTCCAGCATTTCTCATGATGTACTCTCTATATAAGTTAAATAAGCAGGGTGACAATAGACAGCCTTAATATATTCATTTTCTATTTGGAACCAGTCTATTGTTCCATGTCCAATTTTAATTGTAGCTTCCTGACCAGCATACAGATTTCTCAAGAGGCAAGTCAAGTGGTCTGATATTCCCGTCTGTTTCAGGATTTTCCACAGTTTATTGTGATCCACACAGTCAAAACTTTGGCACAGTCAATAAAGCAGAAATAGATGTTTTGCTGGAACTCTCTTGCTTTCCCGATGATCCAGCAGATATTGGAAATTTGATCACTGGTGCCTCTGCCTTTTCTAAAACCAGCTTGAACATCTGGAAGTTCATGGTTCACATATTGCTGAAGCCTGGCTTGGAGAATATGAGCATTACTTTACTAGTGTGTGAGATGAGTGCAACTGTGCAGTAGTTTGAGCATTCTTTGGCATTGCCTTTCTTTAGAATTGAATTGGAATGAAAACTGACATTTTCCAGTCCTGCGGCCACTGCTGAGTTTTCCAAATTTTTGGCACATTGAGTGCAGCACTTTCACAACATCATCTTTCAGGATTTGAGATAGCTCAACTAGAATTCCATCACCTCCACTAGCTTTGTTCATAGTGATGCTTCCTAAGGCCCACTTGAGAAATAGACTTAAGGGACTAGATCTGATAGACAGAGTGCCTGATGAACTATGAATGGAGGTTCATGACATTGTACAGGAGACAGGGATCAAGACCATCCCCATGAAAAAGAAATGCAAAAATGCCAAATAGCTATCTGAGGAGGCCTTAAAAATAACTGTGAAAAGAAGGGAAGCCAAAAGCAAAGGCGGAAAGAAAAGATATACCCATTTTAATTCAGAGTTCCAAAGAATAGCAAGGAGAGATAAGAAAGCCTTCCTCAGTGATTGTTACAAAGAAATACAGAAAAACAATAGAATGGTAAAGACTAGAGATCTCTTCAAGAAAATTAGAGCTAACAAGGGAACATATCATGAAAAGATGGGCTCAATAAAGGACCAGAAGTGGTATGGACCTAACAGAAGCAGAAGACATTAAGAAGAGGTGGCAAGAATACACAGAAGAACTGCACAAAAAAATATTTTATGACCCAGGTAATCATGATGGTGTGACAAACCTAGATAGCAGCTTTAAAAGCAGAGACATAAGTTTGATGACAAGAATCCATATTGTCAAAGCTATGATTTTTCCAGTAGTCATATATGAATGTGAGAATGGGACTGTACAGAAGGCTGAGTGCTAAAGAATTGCTTCTTTAGTTTTGTGATGCAGGAAAAGACCCTTGGGAGTCTCTTGGACAGCAAGGAGATCAAACCAATCAATTCTGAGGGAAGTCAACCCTCAATATTCACTGGAAGAACTGATGATGAAGCTCCAATAGTTTTGGCCACTTGATGAGAAGAGCCGACTCATTGGAAAAGACCCTGCACTGGGAAAGACTGAAGACAAAAGGAGAAGGGGGTGGGAGAGGATGAGATGTTTAGATACCATCACTGACAGAATGGACTTGAATTTGAGTGAACTCTAGGAGATAGTGGAGGACACTGCAACCTGGCATGCTGCACTCCGTGTGATCACAAAAGCCAGCCGTGGTTTACCGACTCGACAAAAATGTGAAAAAGAAAATGAGATTTATTTTCAATGGCCTTACCCATGTCAAATGAGGGTTTGCCACACTTATTCACTTATTAAAATATGTTGGTAAAGATTTTTTTCATAAACTATTAGGGATTTAACATGCCAATAAATGATAAATTTCAAATATATAAAGTTGGGCACTTATTTTCTTAGTAATAAGCAAATCTTGGTAGAAAAAAAGTGCTTTGGCTTTTATTTTCTCTTTTTCACTTATTCTTATTTGATAGAATACTGAAAACAGAACAAAAAAACATGTACAGGAGAGTCTCTTGGAAGCAATAAAATAAAAATATGTTGCTCATCTGTAAAGGTTCAGTCGAGTTCTTGGGTAATAAATACATTGCTGTATATAATTTAAAAGTTATATAATATTTGAGTTTAAATTTGTGATTTAGGGAGGAGATTTAAAAGTTAAACTATTTCCCCTTGGCATTTTTAAATAAAGTTTGGTGGCTAAGTGCTTGGGATTTGGCAGTAGATCAAGATATAGTATTTGAACATATTGGCCAGATGAACTTCAGAAAGTTTAGAGAAAATGTGCTGTCTCTAAATTACGTCCATTAGAAATACAACCAAATTCATAATTAGAAGTGGCTTATGTTATTAAAATTCTATATATTTTTATAAAATAAGTTGCAAAATAAGACTTTATAGCAACAAGCACAGAATATACATAATCAGGGATAAAAATATATCAGCTTTCTTATTTTACACCCCTCTATGAATCCCAGTAAAAACAAAAGTAGAGAAGGAAAATTACATCATTGGGAATGTATGTAAAATAGATATTTTTAAAAGCTGAAGAATATCATCATAAATGAAAATGAATTTGAATTACCCCAAGCATGTCAATATATGCTTTGTGCTGTTTTTATAGAGTAAATATGATGAATTCAAGAAAAATAAGCAAATAAATAAAAACAAAAATAATGCCCCCCAAAATAAAGGATGAGTGTTTTTGTCAAATTTTGAGTTGAATCTAATGAACAAATTTCAAGTAGAGTAGAGATTGCTACTAATTATGATCCTAGACTTAATATTGAGCTGTCACTGGAAAACATAATTCTGAGTTTCTAAGCATTAAAAAAAATGTTGCTTTCTAAATTTTATATTATAATATTCTGTGACTCTAAAAATTAAAGTCTAAGGCTCTTTAAGGAAAATTGTATCCAATAAATTTTATTGTCAGTGAAGTTGTATATAAATTTCCAGATGTATGCAAACGTACAGGTAGCATTATATCTATAAATCCATGTTAAAATAAAAGCTCAATGACAAAAATCTAGCCAAGCAAGAAATAAAATAAAATTGTGTCAATGAAAGGATCTTTGTAAAGAACTGATGGTAAGTATCAAAACTATTTAAATGTTAGAATAGTGCTGAGAAATATTGAAATAATTGTTTCAGAATACAAGCATTATAAATATTAATAAGGTAAAATGATGCTATGTTTACATAACAAAATAAGTGTATGGTTTAAATGAATTTAAATACATTTATAATTTGATTTTTGTTAAAACAACTTTTTTAGATGACCTAGAGAGGCAATTTAAAAAGCAACAGTTATGTATTTTATATTATGGTAAGGGCTTCCCTGGTAGCTCAGTCGGTAAAGAATCTGCCTGCAGTGCAGGAGACCCGGGTTCAATACCTGATTTGGGAAGATCCCCTGGAGAAGGAAATGGCAACCCACTCTAGCATTCTTGCCTGGAAAATCCTGTGGAGAGTGGAGCCTGACAGGTTACAGTCCATGGGGTTGTAAGAGTCAGACATGATTTAGTGACTAAAACACCAAGAATTAACATTTATTATTTTAATGTCTTGGCACATATGCCCAGACATATATATATGGACATGTATACATCTTTCTCTACATACTATGCTTCCATTTGGAAAAGGGTATCAGCATTCAGATACTGAAGCCACAATAAGTGAAATGCTAAATGGATGCTTGAAATCTCACACATGATCTGGCACCTCTTTCCTACAGCAGCTTTTCTCAAACATGGAACCTATGGAGTATGTCTATTTTCATATAGTTCTCCCTTTGTTCTAACAAGTCAAGATCTAGTGGAAGAAGTAAATGATATTGCTGTGGTTACCTTACCATTTCCCTCTTCAAGCCTCTGTTTTTTTCATTTTTTTCTTTTTTTAATTTTACATTTAGTCACAAGCACATATTTCAATGTGAAAATTCTCTTAAAGAATATTCAAATGTCATTTATGAGTCTAGCATATTTTAATCAATGTATTTTTATTTCTACTGGTGGTAATTTGGAGCAGGCTCCTCACTGATATTTTCTGAATGTTAGAAAATCCTATCCAGTTCTCTTATAAATGTTAGTATCTTCAAGAGTTTTAACACTTGCTATTAAAATTCAACTATTTTTTTGATATTTTGTTTTATACTGATGATTTAAAATGAAAATACTCTGATTATCATGCAATTCAAATTATGGATCCTTATTTTCATCCAAATTCTATACTATACAATGTCTTTACTATACAATGATAATAGATTGGAAGAATTTTCTAAGTAGAGTCCTTGATCCTTGGGGAGTTACAGAAGTACTTGCAAATTAAAAGTAGCTTACATGTTTTTCTCTGGTTAATATATATTATTAAACCTACATCGTTTATTTCTTATATCAGTGTTGGGAGGTTTCTACCCACGTTTCTTACAGTGATTCATTGCTCCCTAGAGATAAGTATATATTAGTGCAAATAGATAAGCTGAATCAGAATAATGAAACTGCATTATATGTATTTTTGCTAAGCTTTCCTGGTGAATATCATGTTCAGGGAACAATGAGAACCACTGAGTTGCCTATACAGCACAGTCAATTAAAAAAATTGAATAAAAGTGAGAACTCAGATACAAAGCATCATCAGATATTCAGATGAAGTCATGTTTCCAGGGAATTTTGGGCCAGATGTTACTAAAGTATGTACACGTCCTGAGGTGATTATTTTCTCTGCCAATTACCAGTTTTTCAATTCGAGCTCCAAATTCACCTTTGCAGGGCACCTCACAGGTGCTCATGACAAGATGGCGCTTGGCGGAGATCAAGAGGGCGGGACTGAGGCTATTTACAAAAAAATGCGATTGGCCATGGCTAACTTCCTCTTAGCAATGCCGGGACGTGACCAGTATACATTGGTGCGCCACCACCTGGATACGTGACCCTTACAGTGATTGGCCAAGCTCCCGGAAAGCCCTGTTTGAAACCCCCCCCCCCCCCCCCCGCCGTTTGCCTTCCCTCCCTGTTTGCTTATATAAGCTTGCCCTCCAGCTCAATAAAATGGAACTGCTTTGACAGAACCCCGCTGCGTCTGAATGTCTCTCTCCGGGCGAGGGAGGCTGTGGGGCAGGTGGTCCGCTCACCCCCTCCTCGGGGCCGATATTCCAGAGGCTCCCATCCTCGGAAGATAACTTCGGAGGGTCCTTCTGTCCGAGACCGAGGGCTCGCCTGGCTTTCTGACTCCCACCCTGGAGCGCTATAGGGCAGGTTAGAGAGTCGGAGAGAAAAGGAAAATAGAGAGGCCCCACACACCTTGTTTGTCTTACTTTATGATACTGGAACTAGGCCCTCTATTTCTCATTTGCTGCTGACATAATGCTAATTTTTGTCATCAAATTATACCTCTCTTCTTATTCCAGAGTGTTTATTCCTTCTTGCTCATCTGTTCTGTGGTAGTCAGCTGTGTGTGACGCCTGTGCTGACATTCACTCTTCAGCAAGCTTTAGTGGCACTCCTTTGGGTGATTTATTAGCAAAATGAATTGATACTCTATTATTTTTCCCAGTGAACTCAATCAGAACCCCATGGCTATTTCCCAAGTAGCATGCAGCCAGTAGTTTCCTTTCTGCTATCCAAAGCCTCATTCAACTTCTTTCTCATCCAAATAGTCATAGTCATGCCATTTCTGATGGGGTGTGAATCTCAGCCTTGGAGGAAGACCCTCTTTCAAGTCTCTTCCTTCCTGTCTACTCTCAGGCCGATATATAATGGCTAATCCTATATTAGCTATTTTTTTAAACACATCTCTATATCCTCTTTCACTAATTAATAAGACTTTATATTGGATTTCCCTATTCAAATTACTGGTGTGATTTCTATCTCCTGAAAAACCCAAATTAATACAATTCTCAGGTAAACACAATTAATCAATACAACTCAGGCTGATATAATTCTCAATTCTCTACAGTTCCTTCTCATTGGATTTCTTGAGTTCTGTGGTGATTGCAATAGGAATAATAATAATTTCAAGGTCCTACACATAAATGAAATTGATTCCTGAGACTTCAGTCAAACTCTATCCCAGGATAAGTTGTTTAATGCAAATCATTCTCCATGGACCACTTTATGTTGACAGCACAAATATATTACCAAATTAAGTTACAAATATGTTACCCAAAGAAATAGCAAAGGAACCTAAACTCTTTTATTTATAGTAGTTTTTCACCTTATCTCTCTCCATTCACTTTTCTGCTTTTAGTGGGCATTTTACAAAGTGTTATTCTTACTTTCAAACTTAATTAGAAAAACATGTCTAATGCTACTTGTTAATAATTTTCTATGTACCAGATACTATTTTTAGGTGATAAGGATACAGTGGGAGAATATATAAAATTTCAACCCTTATAATATAGGTATTTTTATAAGTCAGATAATAAATGGTAATAAATATGTGCATTCTATAATGCTAAGTGATTTGTTCAATTAAAAAATTTAAAGCAGAAAGATGAATAGAGAATACAGGAGAGTGAGTTACATATGCCACTTTAGGTAGCATGATCAAAAAAATCATTCTTCTGGATATAATATTTGAGCTAGGACATAGAATGAGGAAGACATCCATGTAAAAGCAATTTTTCTTAGCAGAAGATAACATAAAAGCATTGAACTAGGCATATTTCAATAATAATTTAAAAACCAGGAGGTTTTATAATAAAGACAATGATGGTCATAGGCAAATCAAATGAGGTGTAGTCTTTGAATATAGTATCAAATAGAGAACTCTTCATAGAAATGGGAATACAGGCAGATATCAGTAGCTCACCTGATGCTCTTAAGTTGGGTGGCCAATTAGAAAGCCAAATACTGATTGTTAAGTAGGAAATTGGTGCAAAATCAAGGTTATTATTATATGTTGAGTGTCAGAGTTATATAAAATTATAAAAGTAATTCATAGTTAATTTTTTGGAAATTGATAAGCAATCAGGGTTCATGGCAGTTAAAGAAAAGAATATCCATCTGATTTGGATAAATAAAGAAAGCCAGTAAAGTGCACATAATGAAAACAAGTAGGTATGGTGGTCAGAAATTCACAGGAAGCAATAATTTCAAGAAAGTGATTTTCATGCTGTGGAGAGATCATGTGAATGAAGTCAAAGAATTGATCATTTGATTGGGTAAGATAGAAGATGTAGATTTGGTTGAAAGTTTCAGTGGAATGACAATGATAAAACCCTGCAATTGGTAGAAGAGAAAAAAATATATAAACAGAGATATAAGGAGGTATCTGAAATTGGTAAACTGAAAATACTATAGCCTAAGACTTAAGTAAAATAAACATAAGAAAGAGAGACATTTAGGATGCAGGAAAATGAGAATATTAATTTAAGAGCAAGTACTTGAATACCAGAGAAGATGGACTGAAGTGAAAAATTGGGGGAGTTTATCTTACAATACAAGAAGTATACCTCACAACAGGAAAAGTTCAGGAGGGGACATAGGGTCTCCAAGTAGATGAATGAGTAGAGTTTGTAGAAAATATGAATCGACCTTTTCAAATGGCTTCTGTTGTTTCTTTGTTTGTTTGTTTGGGGGGATTTTTTGTTTGTTTGTTTTTGGTGTTTAGTGAAATAAAGGTGATATGTGCAGATGTCATATTACTGTTTTGTGAACTGATATGAAGTATAACATACTAAAATATTATTAACAGTGAAGAATACAAGTGATCAAAGAATGCAGTAGGATTCCTAGGCATTGTTATGACCTTGCTTAAAATTACCCATTTAACCTACATTTCTACAATTTCCGATGCTGTTCATTGGTTGGTGCAGATGAAAACTCATCTGATAATATTTTCTTTTTTGATGTGGGCATTTCTTGTAGAAAAGGTCTTACTGTTAATAAATAGTTTCCACTTTTCTATCTCAGACAAGATGTTTATTCTCTATTTAAATTTCCCCCTCATGAGACATAGAATACTAAGTTAACATTGTATTTTCCTTCAGTACTTTAAAAATGCTACCCTGTAGTCACTTTGTATCCAGTGTTTCTGACAAAAAGTCTGTCATTCTAGTCTTTATTTCTCTACTCAAAGTGTTGTTTCTTTTCCATAACTCCTTTTAAGCTTGTGTCTTTATCACTAGTTTTAAGAAATTTAGTTATAATATGTTGTGGTATAGTATTCATCTTTTTTTTCTTTTTTGTACTCGAGCTTGATTGTGCTTTTTGGATCTGTAGGTTTATGAATTTTATCAAATTTGAAAAATTCCTGGTAATTATATACATATATATGTATACTTATATGTGTGTATACACACATATATATATATATACATATATATATATATATATAAAGATTACCCAGGAGCCCAAGAGTGTAACCCTTCCAGGGAGTCTATCACCCTAGGCAATAAGTACACAGCATGCAAGAATCAAAAGTATCAAAGGATACATAGAAAATGATGATGGAGTAGAAGGTTGTGCGCTCATCTTCTCCTGCAAGAACTTCAAAAGTAAAACTTGCTGCTGAACAACTGTCAACAGGAGAATGTTGAATCCCATCAAGAAAAGATATCCCACATCCAAGGGTAAAGGAGAAGACGCATCAAGATGGTAAGAGGGGCAAAATCGCATTTAGAATCAAACCCCATACCCGCCAGAGACCCTCAGAGTGCTCAAACAAACCAAGTGCGCACCAGGATGCAGCGGCCCCTCAGAGACTGAGCCAGAACTGTGTATGAGTGTCTCCTGTGGAGGTCTGGGCCAGCAGTGGCCTGCCACAGGGGCAGGGGCTCTGGGTGCAGCAGAGCTGGGTATGGCATAAGCCCTCTTGGAGGAGGTCGCCATTAACCCCACCCACAGAGCTTCCAGAACTTAAACAGGGCTGGGGAAACAGACTCTTGGAAGCTACAAGCCAAACCTTGTGTGCACCAGGACTCAGGAGAAAGGAGCAGTGACCCCACAAGAGACTGACCCAGACTTGCCTGTTGAGTGTCCAGGAGTCTCTGATGGAGGCGTGGATCTGTGGTGGGCTCTGCAGGGCTGGGGGTGCTGAGTGTAGCAGTGTCTGCATTGAACCTTTTGAAGGAGGTCCCTGTTATCTTCATTACCTTCACGATAGTTTGGCCTCAGGTCAAACAACAGGAAGGGAACACAGCCCCACCGATCAACAGAAAATTGGATTAAAGATTTACTGAGCACAGCTCCACCCATCAGAACAAGACCCAGTTTCCCCCTCAGTCAGTCTCTCTGATCAGGAAGCTTCCATAAGCCTCTTATCTTTATACATCAGAGGGCAGACAGAATGAAAATCACAGTCATAGAAAACTAACCAAATTGATCATATGGACCACAGCTTTATCTAACTCACTGAAACTGTGAGCTATGCCCTGTAGGGCCACTCTGGAGGACAGATCATGGTGGAGAGTTCTAACAAAACATGGTCCACTGGAGAAGGCAATGGCAAACCACTTCAATCTTCTTGCCTTGAGAACCCCATGAACATTAGGAAAAGGCAAAAAGATATGACACTGAAAGATGAACTCCTCAGGCTGGTAGGTGCCCAATGTGCTACTGGAGAAGAGTGGAGAAATAGCTCCAGAAAGAAAGAAGGGATGGAGCCAAAGTGAAAACAACTCCCAATTTGTGGATGTGACTGGTGATGAAAGCCAAGTCCAATGCTGTAAAGAGCAATACTGCATAGGAACCTGGAATGTTAGGCCCATGAATCAAAGCATTTTGGAAGTAGTCAGACAGGAGATGTCAAAAGTGAGCATTGACATTTTAGGAATCAGTGTGAACTAAAATGGACTGGAATGGCTGGATTTAACTGAAATGACCATTGTATCAACTACTGTGGGCAAGAATCCCTTAAAAGAAATGGAGTAACTATTGTCATCAACAAAAGAGTCCAAAATGCAGTAGTTGGATGCAATCTCAAAAATGACAGAATGATCTCTGCTTGTTTCAAAAGCAAACCATTCAATATCACAGTAATCCAAGTCTATGCCCCAACCAGTAATGCTAAAGAAGCTGAAGTTGAATGGTTCTATGAAGACCTATAAGACCTTCTAGAACTAACATCCCCAAAATATCCTTTCATTATAGGGAACTGGAATGCAAAAGTAGGAAGTCAAGAGATACCTGGAGTAACAGGCAAATTTGGTCTGGGAGTAAAGAACAAGGAAGGCAAAGGGTAACACAGTTTTTCCAAGAGAACTCACTGGTTATAGCCAACACCATTTTCCAACAGAACAAAGAGAAGACTCTACACATGGACATCACCATATGGTCAATACTGAAATCAGATTAATTATATTCTTTGCAGCCAAATATGGAAAAGCTCTATACATTCAGCATAAACAAGACTGGGAGCTGACTGTGTCTCAAATCATGAACTCCTTATTGCCAAAGTCAGACTGAAATTGTAGAAAGTAGGGAAAACCACTAGACCATTCAGGTATGACTGAAATCAAATCCCATTTGTTTATACAGTAAAGTGACAAATAGATGCAAGGGATTAGATCTGATAGACAGAGTGCCCGAAGAACTATAGACGGAGGTTTGTGACATTACAGTGGTTAAGACCATCCCCAAGAAAAAGAAATGCAAAAAGGCAAAATGGTTTTCTGAGGAGGCCTTACAAATAGCTGAGAAAAGAAGAAAAGCGAAAGGCAAAGGAGAAAATTTAAGATATACCAATTTGAATGCAGAGTTCCAAAGAATAGCAGGGAGAGATAATAAAGCCTTCCTCAGTGATAAGTGCAAAGAAATAGAGGAAAACAATAGAATGGGAAAGACTGAAGATATCTTCAAGAAAATTAGAGCTACCAAGGGAACATTTCATGCAAAGATGGGCAAAATAAAGGACAGAAATGGTAGGGACCTAATAGAAGCAGAAGATATTAAGAATTGGCAAGAATACACAGAAGAACTAAACAAAAAAATCTTCGTGATCCAGATAACCATGATGGTGTGATCACTCACCTAGAGCCAGACATCCTGGAATGTGAAGTCAAGTGGTCATAGGAAGCATCACTACCAACAAAACTAGTAGATGTGATGTAATTCCAGTTGAGCTATTTCACATCCTGAAAGACGATGCTGTTAAAGTGCTGAACTCAATATGCCAGCAAATTTGGAAATGCAGCAGTGGCCACGGGACTGGAAAAGGTCAGTTTTCATTCTAATCCCAAAGAAAGGCAATGCCAAAGAATTTTCAAACTACACCAGTTTCACTCATCTCACACGCTAGCAAAGTAGTGTTCAAAATTCTCCAAGCCAGACTTCAATAGTACATGTACCATGAACTTCCAGAAGTTCAAGCTGGGTTTATAAAAGGCAGAAGATGCAGAGATGAAATTACCAACATCCACTGAATCATCAAAAAAGCAAGGGAGTTCCAGAAAAACCTCTATTTCTGCTTTATTGACTATACCAAAGCCTTTGACTGTGTGGATCACAACAAACTCTGGAAAATTCTTCAAGAGGTGGGAATATCAGACCACCTGACCTGCCTCCTGAGAAATCTGTATGCAGATCAAGAAGTTACAGTTAGAACTGGACGTAGAACAACAGTCTGGTTCCAAGTCGGGAAAGGAGTATGTCAAGGCTGTATATTGTCACCCTGTTTTTTAACTTATATTCAGGGTACATCACGTGAAATGCTGCACTAGATGAAACACAAGCTTGAAGAAATTTTCCAGGAGAAATATCAAGAACCTCAGATATGCAAGTGATACCACACTTATGGCAGAAAGTGAAGAACTAAAGAGCCTCTTGATAAGAGTGAAAGAGGAGAGTGAAAAAGTTGGATTAAAACTCAACATTCAGAAAAGTAAGATCATGGCATCTGATCCCATCACTTCATGGTACATAGATAGGGAAACAATGGAAACAGTGACAGACTTTATTTTGAGGGGCTCCAAAATCACTTGCAGATGGTGACTGCAGCTATGAAATTAAAACACGTTTATTTCTTGGAAGAAAAGCTATGTCCAACCTAGACAGTATATTATAAAACAGAGAAAATAACTTTGCAACTAAGGTCCATCTAGTCAAAGCTATGGTTTTTCCAGTTGTCATATATGGATGTGAGAGTTGGACCATAAAGAAAGCTGAGCAATGAAGAATTCATGCTTTTGAACTGTGGTGTTGAAGACTTTTGAGAGTCCTTTGGACTGCAAGGAGATCCAATCAGTCCATCCTAAAGGAAATAAGTCCTGAATATTCATTGGAAGAACTGATGCTGGCTACCTGATGGAAGGAAGACCTGACTCATTTGAAAAGACCTTGATGCTGGGAAAGACTGAAGGCTGGAGGAGAAGGGATGATAGAGGATGAGATTGTAGGATGGCATCACCGACTCAATGGACATGAATTTGGGTAAGCTCCAGGATTTGTTGATGAATGGGGAAGCCTTGGGTGCTGCAGTTCATGGGATCCCAAAGGTTTGGACAGAACTGAGCAACTAAACTGAACTGATGTATACATGTATTTTTTCCACCTATTCCCCTCTCTTTCATCTATTTAGATAGCTCTAATTAGGCTTCTTGAGTCGTCCCATATCTTACCATCTTCATTAACTTCATTTTGAAAGGTTGTTGATGAAATCACTGCAGAGATGCTGGGAATCTTGGCCTCCAGAAGAGAAGAATTAAATCCAGGGCCAGAGAGGAGGCTTGATCCCTCAGAGCTTTTATGTAATAAAGTTTTATTAAAGTATAAAGGAGATAGAGAAATCTTCTGACATAGGCATCAGAAGGGGGCAGAAAGAGTAAGCCCTTGCTAGAGTTAGCAGTGGCATTGTATACTGAATCAATAACAGGATTAGCCAGAAAGGTTAATCCAGAAACTGTCCTCAGGGAGGATACATTATTGTTATATAATCCTTGTAAAGACTTCACAAGACCTACTCCCATAATTTACATTTGAATATAACAGGATTAACATTTGAAAATGGAAAGATCCTTCAGACCCACTATACATCTTAAGATATCAGAATTAACTTAGAAAGATCCTCTTAGAAATATCCTCCAGACCCACTCCCATAATATACATTTTAAAATATCAGAATTAGTCAGAAGGTTTTCAGGGAGGAAAAACTGTCCTCCAGCTAGATACATTGTTGTGTAATCCCTAGTATAGAGTTTAAACTGAATTGTGTAATTGGCTAAGGCTAAGGAATGCAGAGAAAAAAAAAAAAGTTTGT
The DNA here is from genome assembly GCA_007570785.1 of Antilocapra americana. Lineage (NCBI taxonomy): Eukaryota > Metazoa > Chordata > Mammalia > Artiodactyla > Antilocapridae > Antilocapra > Antilocapra americana. The sequence continues at coordinate 8,029,080 of ML662441.1, forward strand.
CCTTTTCTCTACCTTGAGAATTCCAGACCCTTTTCTCCTTGGGAACCCCTAGATTTCTTATCAACCTGCCTAGGAGATGACTCTCTCAATTTCTTTTTTTCTCTGTTCACTCTCCAGTAGCTGCTATTTTGATTTCAATTTCCATAATATTTGTCTATATTGCATAATCAACTTTAAATTATATATAAAATATTTTTAAGTAGATACCTTGTATTTTTCATCTCTAAAATCTCAAAGTGGGTCTTTTTTATATCTCTCATGTCTCTAATTAATGTACTCAATATTTACCTTTTAACACTATATAGCACAATAACTATTTAGACATACCATCTGTGTAAATTCTGAATCTGTTTGTTTTGGTAGATATTTTTTTCCTTTTCCTTCTTCTTTGTAATGATTTTTGTTGGATGCCAATTATTATAAAGTGTACCTTGTATGATGCTGGATATCTATATATCCCTAAAAATATTTTTGAGCAATTAAAATAATTCTGCAGAACTAAAACAGTGTTATTATAAGGGTCATTTTCCTCATTCCTAAGGCGATACATTTCTGATTATTCTACCCCATGAACTGTGATTTTTAGGTCCTCCATGAATTATAAGTTTTTTTCATTCATACCATTGGGGAAATAAACTATTCCTACAACTGTATTAGGACTTCCCAAGTGGTGCTAGTGGTAAAGAATCTACCTGCCAATACAGGAGTTGCAGAGATTTCGATTTGATCCCTGGATTGGGAAGATCCTCTGAAGTAGAAAGTGGCAACATGTTCCAAGATTCTTTCCTGGAAAATCCCGTGGACAGAGGAGCCTAGCAGGCTCCGATCTATGGGGCCACAGAGTTGGACACAACTAAGCAACCAAGCACAGCACAGGACTGTGTGAGCTCTGGAAGTCTTCACTTTGCTTCTTCTGGGTGCTCCTTTTGCCAGCTTTGAGTTGTATGAACATGCATGAACTAATCAGCACTCAGCTGAAGACAAGGGGAATCCTCTGCAGCTCTACAGACCTCTCTCATCCTCTCTCTCCCTGGATGTGTCTCTTTCTGGGTGTGTGTCTCTGAAGCTCTCTCCACTGAATTAATCTGCCATTTGAAAGCTATTTTTCTTAGACTCTCAATCTATTCATATCATGGAGGTTGCCAGAAACCACTGGGATTTGTCCTACTGTGCTAAAGAATAGATCGGGAGGGAGGTGGGAGGGGGGTTCTGGAAGGGGAACACATGTACACGCATGGCAGATTCATGTCAATGTATGGCAAAACCAACACGATAATGTAAAGGAAATTAAAATAAATAAATAAATTTTTTTTTAAAAAAATGACCACTAAATTTAAAAAAAGAGAATAGATTATTCTTTTTATTTATTCATTTTACTTAAAGAATAATTTGTCCTCACTGTGCTAAAGAATTCAGGAAATTGAGTAACTGTAAGACTCAAATAATTTGTTTCACTTCTCTCAAGGATTATTCTTTGGTGTCTCCAAAGTTTTTCACATATTTTATATACTTTATCATTAATTTTGGGTTATAGGGTAAATTTGTTACATATTATTCCGTCTTAACCACAGGCAAAAGTCAAGTTACTCATTTTTAATGGTAGTTTTTAGTCTGTCTATTACATGGAGCCTTCCTCTGAACCTCCCCCCCAAAAAAATCACACTTTTAAAAGTAAGCCAATATTAAGTTCATTGGTGAACAACTTGATTTGACTTTATATTAATGCTCTTACCTTATTATTCTAGCTTATTAATTTATAATTTAAAAAATATAGGTATTTCAGCCTATTTTATATATTGATATGTTTACATAGTATATTGTAATTTTCTCAGGTCTCAGTAATATAATATTACCTCCAGTGTATACATTTGTACATTATTTTATGCATTTTTTTTCTGTTTAGTGTTTCAGTTTATGTCTTTTGCATTTGTCAACTCAGACAATGAACTCCTCAATTCAATTTTAAAATTATTTTTCACTATTTTGGTCAATATTAATCAATATTTAACAAAGAAATCTTGTTTTATACTGGGTAAAATTTGTTCTGTGCAAGTACTTTTAAAATTGAATTACTTTATGTACTTTTTTAAAATGATATGATGTGTTATAATCAAGCATTTTTGAAGACATTAAATAATATGTGACATTGGGCTGACCTAAGACTAGTGTTCCAGTCCATTATATAAAAATACATATATGATTCATGGTACAATAGTTGTTTAAAAAAAAATTCTTAGAAACCATATTAACTAGTTAATTCTGCTGAAAAGAGCTCTATTTTAGTTCCTTACTACATTCTGAGTATTATATTTAAAGTGCTAATAACATTGGCTGGGATTTTTATTTTTAATTTTTTGCTTTTATTTTTATTTTTCTTTACATTATTGTGTTGGTTTTGCAATACATTGTCATGAATCTGCCATGGGTATACATGTGTTCCCCTTCCAGAACCCCCCTCCCACCTGCCTTCCCATCCCATCCCTCTAGGTCATCTCAATGCACCAGCCCTGAACACCCTGTATCATGCATCAAACTTGTGCTGGTGATTGATTTCACATATGATAATTTACATGTTTCAATGCCATTCTCCCGTAACATCCCACCCTTGCCCTCTCCCATAGAATCCAAGAAGACTGTTCTATACATCTGTGTCTCTTTTGCTATCTTGCATACAGGGTTATCGTTACCATCTTTCTAAATTCCATATATATGTGTTAGTATACTGTATTGTTTTTCCTTCTGGCTTACTTCACTCTGTATAATAGCCTCCAGTTTCACCCACCTCATTAGAACTGATTTTAATGTATTATTTTTAATGGCTGAGTAATATTCCATTGTGTATACAATTAATATCTTCAGCAAGATACAGTAACTACTTAATCTTTATTGTCTATCCTAAAGGAAATGAGTGTATCTTAAAGGAAATGAGTCTATCCTAAAGGAAATCACTCTGTCCGAAACCAGTCTATCCTAAAAGAAGTCAGTCCTGAATATTCATTGGAAGGACTGATGCTGAAGCTCAAACTCCAATAGTTTGGCCACCTGATGTGAAGAACTGTCTCACTAGAAGAGACCCTGATGCTGGGAAAGATTGAAGGTGGCAGGAGAAGGGGATGACAGAGGATGAGATGGTTTAATGGCATTACTTACTCAATGGACATGAGTTTGAATGAGTTCCAGGAGTTGGTAATGGACAGGGATGCCTGGCGTGCTGCAGTCCATGAGGTCACCAAGAGTTGGACACAACTGAGTGACTGAACTGAACTGAATATTTATTATAATCATCATATAGTAAGATAATAGCTTCAGGTTAGAATTGAAATAGCATATAATTTTAATTTATATATAATATTTGGTATAATTATGTAATTATATCTACACTAAATTATATACAGTTCTTTCACTTGAAACTAATTCATTTTGGCTGTCTCATTAAAACGTTAAATTACATAAATGGTCTTTTAATTAAGAGAGGTTAAATTATATTTCCCTAGATATATTGTCAGTCTAATGAGTTCCAAGACAAATACAGACATTTTTTTAGAGAATAAAATGAATTCATGTTGTAAATTAAGTCATTCTGTTTTTTACCAAAAGTATTATTTATTTTAATTTGCTTATCTTTTATTTTTTAGTAAATACATGTTAATAGTCTTATATTGATGTTTATATTTAATATATATTCATAAATACAATTACATATTTATGTGTGTATATGTTTATTTTATATGTAAATATTACTCTTTATATATAAAACTCTAAACTCTTTATTAAATATTCTTTACTAATTCAAAAATTCTTTATAACTAACTTGGATTAGCAAACCAAAATTTCCATAAAAGATTGCTAACCAACTATTGCTGAATTCCTTCCAAAGTTTAATAAGACAGATATGGGCTTGATCTTGAAACAAGCTAATAAAACTACTAGGCATTTCAGAGAATGTCATAAGATAGTCCTTTGTTTCTTGACCATTTTCTACTATACTCTAAATTTTAAAATTTGTTATTACTTGGAATTACTTTGCCCTGGAAACCATAGGGCTTTCCCAGTGGCTTAGTGGTAAAGAATTCTTCTGCAGTGCAGGAGATGCAGGTTCAATCTCTAGGTGAGTAAGTTCCCTTGGAGGAGGTCATGGCAACCCACTCCAGCATTTCTGCCTGGAGAATCCCATGGATAGAGGAGACTGGCAGGCTACACTCCACGGGGTCACAAACAGTCAGACGGGACTGAAGCACATATTCACGCACTCAGAAACCTTACAGTCTAACAATCTTTGTCCTGTTTGCCCCACAATATACCAGGGTCCCTCTCATTATTTATTTTACCCATTTGTTGTTGTCAATTTCAACCCTATCATCTCAACTCACTTCATATTTTTCAGCATGCCAATATCCCAACACAGCATTAATCTACCTCAAATTACTCCAAAGGTAAAACACTTAAATCAGTACTTGTCAACTTTTAAAAAAATCTCTACTTCCCTAAGAAATACTTTTAGACAGTTTATTTCCTAGCATTGCCCTCCATGGATCTATATATTTGTTCTGTATTATATGTATATCTGAGCTTTATAAATAATCAAGATAAAGATTATTTTTTCATCCCCATGAATTAATATTGTCTCTTTGGAGGTGGTGTCTCTCTCTTTGGTAATGCATACTATAGATATTGTTGTTCAGTTGCTAAGTCATTTCTAATTCTTTGTGACCCCATGGACTGCAGCACACTAGGCTATAGATTTTACTTTGTTTATATTCAACCCTTATCCCAGAGGGGCACACTGCTGGAGCAGAAAGGGCTGGAGCAAGTGCTCGGTGTGGATCAGAGCACAGCCTGTGGTGGTCCCAGCACCAGCCAGAGTTCCAGATCCCTCCTGATTTGCTGCCTTCACAATCACCAGCAGAGGCTACGTTAGTCCCATTCAAATGTTTTTCTTGGTTTAAGCAGGTCTGTTTCAACTGCTGGGGCTTCCCTGGTGGCTCAGATAGTAAAGAATCTGCCTTCAGTGCAGGAGACCCGGGTTCAGTTACCTAGTCAGGAAGATCGCTGGAGAAGGAAATGGCAACCCACTCCAGTATTCTTGCCTGGGGAATCCCACAGACAGAGGAGCCTGGTTGGCTACAGTCCATGGAATCACAAAGAGTTGGACAAGGCTGAGTGGCTAACACGACACAACACAACGTAACAATTGTGTGCCCCCTTTGGCTGCTACAGCCCTTGCCATATTATGGAGCAGGGGAGGAACTCAGCCAGAATTCCTGGGCCGTTTCCGTTTGCTTCCTTTGGCCTGTCTTGGGTATAATCAGTAGTCGTACACACTCTTCACCAGAGAGACCTTGGTTTCTTAAAGCCCTCCTGTTAGTCTCAGCACTGTTCCGGCCACAAAAGGGAGCTCACCTTATAGGTACTGGGATCCCCAAGGCCTGGGGTGCCCAACACGAGGACTGAACCATTCACTCTCCAGAAAGCATAATCCCTTCCTCTGACTGTGTCCCTTTCCAGGGGCCCACATCCAAGTCTAATTGCTTCTATCTCTTTCTTAGCCGATACCCATGTAAATAGTCCCTACAGCCTTGGCTTTACAAGAGTTTTTCTATTGGACATGTTTATTTTCACTGAGCATTGCTCCACGTATATAGGTATTTTTGCTGTGTTCAGTAGAGGAGGTGAGCTCTGAATCCTCCTATGCTGCCACCTTGATATCCTCTTTCTCACTCATAATAGTTTATCAGTTAATTCTAATATATAAACTCACTGGAATGATAATTGTGTTGTTTTGTTTCTGTTGAAGATCACAGTAGTACTTTTCTTAGAATAACTCTAAGCCACACACAGTCACACATTTTTTTCTCATATTTTACATTTTATAGTTATGTATATGATTCATTTTGGGTCAACTTTTTAAGGTACGATTTTAGGTTAATATAATATTTGTTTAGATATTAAATTACTTAGTGTCATTTTAGAAAAAAAATTATCCTTTTTCTATTGAAAGGTTTTATATATTTTCAAAACATAGTTGATTACAATCATATGGGTCTTTATATGGACTCTATGATAATTTATTGAGTTACGTATCTATCCTTTCACCCTAACACAAATTACTTTCCCATATAGTAAAATTTCAAAACAGATGATGTGAGCTTTTCAACTTTGTTCTTCTTAAGTTCCTTTTTAACAATTAATTCTGAGAAGTATATTTTTAAACTTCCAAATGTTAAAAATAAATTTTTTTTCTGATATCTTTCTGTTATTTAGTTCTAGTTTAAGCTTACTTTTAAAACATTTAAATACAAAGATGTGCTTTATGGCTGAAAACATAGTTTATCATGACAATGCAGGTGATAGAGGATGCACTGGAGAAGAGTGGATGTGATACTCAGGCAGCGCATGCATACTCAGTCATGTCCAACTCTGAGACCCTGTGAACTCTAGCCCCCCAATCTCCTCTGTCCATGGAATTCTCCAGGAAAGAATACTGAAGTGAGTAGCTAATCCCTTCTCCAGGGGATCTTCCTGAGCCAGGGATCAAACCCACGTCTCCTGCACTGCAGGCAGATTCTTTGCCTGGTAAACCACCAGGAAGCCCACTTGTGCCCCAGGAAACAAATAATAGTTGTTGAAGAGTGGGATGGATTTCAAGGCATTGGAAGCCTTGGGGAAATGTTATAAGCTCAGAAAAGGTGACTAATCTCAAGAAAATCTGTGAAGTTCATGACACTGTAATGGAACCTTTTAAGAAGATATTTATCCTGTGTATACAGGGCACAATAATCATTTTCAGTTCAATCGCTGGAAGAAAAAAGCTCAAAATCCGATTATATGCAAAGATACAGAAATTAGAATGTGTTTGCTACATTGAATTAATAAAAACAAAAAAACTTAAGACTCTCCAAGTTTGACCAAAAGCTTCTTCCATTATAAACCATGAGAAATACAGGTAGTATGCATTTTCCACTTTGGGAAATCAAAAAATATCTTGTGATTCCAATATCTCATTTTGCATTTCCATGGGAGCATAAGAGTTTCTGCCTAATTCAATATTTGTCACTATTTCATCCCTCTCCTAAAAGTCTTTGAAAAAGTTATATATATATATATATATATATATATCTGTATCTATAAATATAGTGTATCTAGTTATTTTATGTATCTAGACTTCTACTTCATATATAAAAGAGAAGTTATAAATTTCCCTCTTTTTACTCAAAGCATGGTTAGTGACGAAAAAAAAATATTCAAGTTAAATTAAAATTTTAAGGCTACTAACAGTTAAATTAACATAACTTTACTTATTGACAATGTTTAATATGCTTGGAAAAAATTATACCTCTTGATGAAAATAAAAGTGAATGATTAAGTACAACCTGGAACCAAATGGTCTGTCACTTTTTCTAGAAGTAATTCTATATTTTTCGTAAAGTACATCTCTTGACTCTTTCTTTTTTTCATAGACTACTTTTTTATGATTCAATTTATTTTATTATAATAATTGTGTAAAAATTCAAGCAGTTTCAAGTGAAAAAAATTGAACTATCTTTGGAATATTGCTGTTGTTTAGTCACTCAGTCTTGTCTGACTCTTTTGTGACCCTATGGACTTTAACCTGCCAGGCTCTTCTGTCCGTGGGAGTATCTGGACAAGCTTATTGCAGTGGGTTGCCATTTCCTTCTCCAGGGGCTCTTCCTGAGCCAGGGATCAAACCCACGTCTCTGTGTCTACTCCACTGCAGGCAGATTCTTTACCCGTGAGCCATAGAGGAAAGCCCATCATTGGAATAGCCAATTATAGTAGCTTAGAGAACAAAATTAACTTGTTTTTTTTTTTTATGTATATGACTCATAACAATGACACATAGTTTAGAGATCAAAATTTACATTTAATTTTTAGATATATTTACTAACAAAAATTGTTAAATTGGCAGATATAAAGTACTATTTACACATTTTAAACTTAAGTAAAAATTCTGAAAACAATCCTAGATGTAATGATGACTAAGATGTAAACCAAAATATTTTTCTTTCTAAAAATTTGATCTAAATTTGGCACTGAAAGACACTGTCAAACATGAAAAGCCACAGTGTAGAATCAATGACCATTTCTACCTGTTTTTAAAATCAATATGATCATTCTATTATGAAATATCACAAGATGAATGTTCTACACACTACTAGATATTAGATCAAAAGTCTTTTTGTTATTATTGTTGATAACCATCTTCTAAAGTGGTCGATAATAGAATAACATTTATTTTAACTATTTACTTATATGTAGTAAGAATGTTTAAGGACTACAGAGTCCTTAAACAATAGGTTTTGTCCCTTTAATCTAGGTGTCAGTAAGCTTTTCTGCAAATGTCCACTTAGGAAATATTTCATGCTTTGTGGATCATAAAATCTCAGTTTTTCCATTGTAATGAGAAAACAGCCAGATACAATATTGGAAAGTAATCACTGTGGCTGTGTTCCAATAAAACTTTATTTATAAATGTCAACTTGCTATACAGACTGAAATTTGCCATCCCTATATTTTAATCAATAGTAGGAAAATAACAAAATAGTAGGAAGCTTTAATAATGGAACAGTTTGATGTTTTGAAGATTTTCTATAAGGAAACAAAAATCACATCCAGTTTAACTTCTTCTCAATATATTCCTGTATTTATTCATTCTATGAAGATTTATCAAATACCTAATAGTTCTCAGACACCATGGTACAATATGTATAACCAGAAGTTAATGTGTTTAGATACTGTACAGCTATTAGTTAATTTTTGTTATTCCAAAATTAAGTCTCTATTAATGTTTGTTAGAAATGTTTTGTTTGAAAGAATTCCCTCTGTAAATTAAAATAACTGGTAGACAGTTGTATATATCTCTTAGTTACACATAGTGTTTATTGAATCATAGATTTTAATATAATATAAAGTTTAAATTGACACTCAAACTTTTCCTGATAATTTGAATCAGTACCACACTTGTGGTCATCAATACCAATTTATTAATTACTTTCATATTGTTTAAAGGATTATTTCTGAGTTTTCTCGAAACTAACACAATGGAAATTAGTGCTGGGGAAAAAAAAAATTAAGGGTGTGATTTTACCAATCAAACTTCTCATTCGAAATAGTCTCAAGGAAGTAACCATTTAATTGAAAGAAAGTTGACTGCAGCAAGCACACAGACTGCTAAATAAATAAATGAGATATGCATAAATTAGATAAGTAGAAATGCCAGATAATCATTATCAATCAGGAATTGGCAAAACATAATGACTGAAATATTAAACAAAAGTGAGTAAAAACATACTTATTAAGCCAGCCAGTTTGATGTGAGCAAGAATCTTTGGGTTTTGTTCATTAGAGAGGTGTTGTATTACTGATGTCAGTGTCTAGTACACTGCAGTAGGTCTTTAAGTCAACTTTCAACTCAATTGAAAAGTGTGATTTTTACATGATCTGCAGAAGAAATAACTTTGAATTTTTTAATCTATAGACTGACTTTACCAAGGCTTAAAAGAGTGTGAAATAGTTATTTCTATTGGAAAAAAAATTCAAGGATGACTTCTAGTTTTTTTTTTCAAAAGCAAGTCTTCTCATCATTTTACAAGTGTGTTTTATATGTGGGCTTATTCTATCCAGAAGTAGCTCATTGTTTTGCACAACACTCATGCATTTCTTGGGGTTTTCCTGATGTCTCAGTGGTAAAGAATCCACCTGCCAGTCCAGGAGACACAGATTCAGTCTCCGGATTGGGAAGATATCCTGGACAAGGAAATGGCAACCCACTCCAGTATTCTTCTCTGGGAAATCCCATGGACAGAGGATCCTGGTGACCTACAGTCCATGGGGTTGCAAGAGTCTGACCAGACTTAGCAACTAAACAACAATAGCATGCATTTGTTCTGGATGAAGAACTTTTCATGGCAAATACACAAATCAAATAATTGAAAGATTAAGTGAATGCAGTATACACTTCCTTGACAAAGGCTTGTTCTCAGTAGTCTTTAGACATTTGGTTCCATTTGTTGTTCAGTTGCTAAGTTTTTTCTGGCTCTTTGCAACCCCATGGACTGCAGCATGCCAGGCCTCTCTGTCCCTCACCATCTCCTGAAGTTTCCCCAAATCCATGTCCTTTGCATCAGTGCTGCCATCCAGCCATCTCGTCCTCTGATGCTCTCTTTTCCTTTTGCCTTCAGTCTTCCCCAGCATTAGGGAATTTTCCAATGACTTTGCTGTTCACATCAGATGACCAAAATACTGGAGCTTCAGCTTCAGTATTCATCTTTCCAATAAGTTTTCAGGGTGGTTTTTCCTTAAAATTGACTGGTTTGATCTCCTTGCTGTCCACAGGACTTTCAGGAGTCTTCTCCAGCACCACAGTTTGAAGGCATCAATTCTTTGGTGTTCTGCCTTTTTTACAGTCCAGTTCTCATAGTCATGAGTGACCACTGGGAAAACCATAGCCTTGACTATACAGATCTTTGTTGGCAGAATAATATTTCTGCTTTTCAACATACTGTTGAGGTTTGTCATAGCTTTTCTGCCAAGAAGCAGTAGCCTTCTGATTTCATGGCTGCAGTCATCAGCAGCAATAATTTTAGGGCCCCCAAAGAATAAATCCATCACTATTTACACCTTTTCCCCTTCTATTTGCCATGAAGTAATAGAGCTGGATGCCATGATCTTTATTTATATATTTATTTTTGTTAGTATTTAGTCCTAAGCCAGCTCTTTCATGCTCTTCTTTCACCCTTATGAAAAGGATCTTCAGTTCCTCTTTGCTTTCTGTCATTAGGGTGGTATCATCAACATATCTGAGGTTGTTGATGTTTCTTCTGCCTATCTTGATTCCAGCTTGTAACTCATCCAGCCTGTCATTTCTCATGATGTGCTCAGTTTAGTTCAGTTCAGTTGCTCAGTCATGTCTGACTCTTTGTGACCCCAAGGACTGCAGCATGCCAGCCTTACCTGTCCATCACCAACTCCTGGAGCTAGCTCAAATGCACGTCCATTGAATTGGTGATGCCATCTAACCATCTCATCCTTTGTTATCCCTTTCTCCTCTTGCCTTCAATCTTTCCCAGCATCAGAGTCTTTTCCAATGAGTTAGTTCTTCATATATGGTGGCCAAAGTATTGGAGTTTCAGCTTCAACCTCAGTCCTTCCAATGAATATTCAGGATTGATTTCCTTTAGGATGAACTGGTTGGATCTCCTTGCAGTCCAAAGGACTCAAAAATCTTCAACACCACAGTTTAAAAGTATCAATTCTTCAGTGGTCAGCTTTCTTTATGGTTCAGCTTCCACATCCATTCATGATGCGCTCAATATGTTGATTAAACAAACAGGGTGACAGCAGACAGCCCTGTCCTACTCCTTTCTCAATCTTGAACCAATCAGTTGTTCCATACAGAGTTCTAACTGTTGCTTCTTTACTAGCATAGGGGAGTCAGGAGACAGGTAAAGTGGTCTGGTATTCCCATCTCTTTAAGAGCTTTCCACAGTTTGTTATGATCCACACGGTCAAAGGCTTTAGCATAGTAGATTAAACTGAGGTAGATGCTTTTCTGGAATGCCCTAGCTTTCTCTATGATCCAGAAAATGTTGCGATTTGATCTCTGGTTCCTCTTCCTTTTTCTAAACCCAGCTTGGACATCTGTAAGTTCTTCGTTCACATAATGCTGAATCTAGCAAGCTCGATTTTAAGCATGACCTTACTAGCATGGGCGATGAGTGCAATTGTCTGATGGTTAGCACATTCTTTAGTATTACCTTTCCTGGGAACTGGGATAAGGATTGGCCTTTTCCAGTCCTGTGGCCAACTGCTAGGTCGTCCAGGTTTACTGACATATTGAATGCAACCACTTGATGGCATCATACTTTAGGATTTTGAATAGTTTTGCTGAAATTCTAGTTCTACTGGAATTGGTCCCATTATTGAGACATTAAAGTTAGAAATGTACTCAAAGGACCAAGGAGGGGATATAAGTGTGCCACATTTTGTTTTTAATGCTTATTATAAATAATAATTTATTTTTAAAATACTTCATTTTCCAGAAAGACTCAGAGGAACTCCTTTAGGTAATCAAGTCTTGAACTATCATATAAAGTCTTCTGAGTGTGGGCTCATGAAAGACCAAGTGATAAATTAACCTTTGTCCCCAATCTCACTCTCACTGAGACTAATGAGGTTGCTCAAAAACTACCTTTATTTTCTTCATTCCTAAGTGGAAAATTGAAATAGTCTAAGGATCTGGCAAAGCTCACACACTGGTTTCCTGAGTTGCAGATAAATGATCGTTATGGTAAAAATGGCAAAATATGAATCTCTAAAATTGCCCCATGCCAAATAGTAAGGCAAATGCAGTGCAGTGTTCAAAGAGGAATTGCAGAAAATGTTGCATCTTATATAATGCATGGGTGGTAATAACTATTATGTCTTCTTTTAATCCATCCATATTGCCCCATGGAAAATCAAGTACATTTTCTTAGATAATAGGGAATGAATGTAAACTTAACAAAATGGTCGCCCCAGTTGCACTTCACTGTCCTGGATGCGGTGTATTAATTGGGTAGATCAATATGGCCCCTGGATATTGAAGACCACATTAAGTCTTTAATATCTGGGTGGAAAGAAAAAAAAAAAGGTCTTTAAAGGTATGGAGATAGACAAGATAAGTTATTTTTTTCTTTAATCTAAGACTTCAGTATTTTTTGTCTGCTTCTTTTTATAGGTCTGCTAAAACAGCTCAGTTTGTATATAGAGTTTACTTTGTAAACTTAATTGACTTTGCTTCCTTTGGCAATGTGGTGATATTAAAGTGTTCAAAATAGAATTTTCCCTGTGAAATCAGTAGAGCGTAAAAGAAAATTTGGTTTATTTCCCAATGTGTATATCCAACTTCCAAAGTACTTTCTAGGAACTAAATAGTCATTTAGTGTTTTTGTTCTAGTCACATGTGTTGTGTGTGCACGTGTTAAGTTGCTTGGTTCTTCATCTCTAACTCTTTGCAATCCTTTGGACCATGGCCCGCCAGGGTCCTCTGTCCACAATGTTCTCCAGGCGAGGATATTAGAGTGGGTTACCATGCTCTCCTCCAGGAAATCTTCTCAACCCAGGGATGGAACTCACATCTCTTATGTCTCCTGTACTGGAAGGCAGGTTATTTACCACTAGCGCCACCCAGGAGCCCAGTTCAGCCCAGTCACATGTATTATCATGTTTTGTTTTTCTGTTTTCAGTCTTGCCCACCTTTAAATGGCTGACCATCCAGGCCCCATGGCTATCTTTTTTAACTTAAAGGACAATTTAACACAGAGATAATGTTTCTGAGAATAAGTGCAGCTGTAAGTCTGTACATTTTACAGTCATCTCAAGTAACATTGATCCAAGCTAGTGTGAAAGACCCACAAATAAAGATATTTGTAAAATAAAATAAAATAAAATAAAGATATCTGTATAGCGCTGATGTATGACAAATTTATACATATTCCTCCTTGAAATACATTTAAATATGATTTACATAAATCTGTATTTACATTTAAATGTAAAAACTGAACAAAATGCTGACACTTTTATTTCTGTTTCAGTGCAGTCCCTTTAAATAAAAGTATGCTTCATTGTAACGTATCACAATATGCTAGGTATTTCTGTCAAAACAAAGAGAAAATACAACAAAATATTTTTGTATAATTAGTAAAAAGTCACAGATATACATTAAAATCACTCCACTTATTTAGTTAATATCTGACAAAGATTAGAGCAGAAATTTTTCAATTAGGCTTTAACTTTGAAACACTGTAGTCAACTGTAACTCACTATGTCAGATTCCTGCTCGATTCTCTAGTTATTAACAATTTATAGATATAAATTTTTATAAGAGTTACAAAATAAATAAACTAACCATTAGTGCACTCTACAAACAGTTTATTAAGTAATATCCTAATGACTATAGCTAACGTGTGTTTCAAAGTTTTAATTGCTGAGAACATTAAAATGTATAACTTATTTGTTACTATAGTGGATAAAATAATTGAAAACTGAGATAAACTGATGATATGTTGGAGTAGAAAATATTTTAGGAAGGTCGTGAAAAATGCCTTAAACTTAGTAGAATATTAGGCAGCTTTCAAGCATGGCCTTTCATGACTTTGCCTTGTGGTATGTGTGCACAGTATTTGGAGCCCAACTCAGTGACTTGCTCCTAACAAAAACAAAATGAGGTGATATCATTTCCACAATTAGGTGAACAAAGCAAAATAAAAAACTGACTATGTGCCTTGCTAGCTCTCTCTTTTGTTGACTCTCTGATGAAGCATGGTGTAGTGTCATGTTGAGAGATACTCTTTGGGGGAGTGCACATGGCAGAGGACTGAGATATATCCCTGGGCAAAGTCTCTTGGAGAAATAAATTCTTCCAGCAAGCCTGCCAATCACATCTTGATTTCTGAAGCACAGAGACTGTGAGATAACAAATTTTCTTGTTTTCAATTCAGTTCAGTTCAGTCACTCAGTCGTGTCTGACTCTTTGCAACCCCATGGACTTCATTCAGCATGCCAGGCCTCCCTCTCCATCATCAACTCCCGGAGTGTACTCAAATTCATGTCCATTGAGTTGGTGATGCTATCCAAACATCTCATCCTCTGTTGTCCCCTTTTTGTCCTGCCTTCAATCTTTCCCAGCATCAGGGTCTTTTCAAATGAGTCAGCTCTTCACATCAGGTAGCCCAAGTATTGGAGTTTTAGCTTCAGCATCAGTCCTTCCAAAGAACACTCAGGACTAATCTTCTTTAGGATGGACTGGTTGAATCTCCTTGCAGTCCAAGGCACTCTCAAGACTCTTCTCCAACACCACAGTTCAAAAGCATCAATTCTTTAGTGCTCAGCTTTCTCCATAGTCCAACTGTCACATCCATACATGACCACTGGAGAAACCATAGCCTTGACCAGACGAACCTTTGTTGGCAAAGTAATGTCTCTGCTTTTTAATATGCTGTCTAGTTTGGTCATAACTTTCCTTCCAAGGAGTAAGCATCTTTTTATTTCATGACTGCAGTCACCATCTGCAGTGATTTGGGGGCCTCCCAAAATAAAGTCAGCCATTGTTTCCACTGTTTCCCCATCTATTTGCGATGAAGTGATGGGAACAGATGCCATGATCTTAATTTTCTGAATGTTGAACTTTAAGCCAACTTTTTCACTCTCCTCTTTCATTTTCATCAAGAGGGTCTTTAGTTCTTCTTCACTTTCTGCTATAAGGGTGGTGTCATCTGCATATCTGAGGTTATTGATATATCTCCCAGCAGTCATGATTCCAGCATCTGCTTCATCCAGCCCAGTGTTTCTCATGATGTACTTTGCATATAAGTTAAATAAGCAGGGTGACAATATACAGCCTTGACATTCTCCTTTTCCTTTTTGGAACCAGTCTGTTGTTCCATGTCCAATTCTAACTGTTGCTTCCTGACCTGCATACAGGTTTCTCAAGAGGCAAGTCAGATGGTCTGGTATTCCCATCTCTTTCAGAATTTCCAACAGTTTATTGTGATCCACACAGTCAAAGGCTTTGGCATAGTCAATAAAGCAGAAGTTGATGTTTTTTTCTGGAATTCTCTTGGTTTTTCAATGATCCAGCAGATGTTAGCAATTTGATCTTTGGTTTCTCTGCCTTTCCTAAAACCAGATTGAACATCTGGAAGTTCACAGTTCACATATTGTTGAAGCCTGGCTTGGAGAATTTTGAGCATTACTTTGCTAGCGTGTGAGATGAGTTCAATTGTGCAGTAGTTTGGGCATTCTTTGGCATTGCCTTTCTTAGGGATCAGAATGAAAACTGACCTTTTCCAGTCCTGTGGCCATTGCTGCATTTTCAAATTTGCTGGCATATTGAGTGCAGCACTTTCACAGCATCATCTTTTAGGATTTGAAATAGCTCAGGTGGAATTCCATCACCTCCACTAGCTTTGTTGATAGTGATGCTTCCTATGGCCCACTTGACTTCACATTCCAGGCTGTCTGGCTCTAGGTGAGTGATCACAGCATCGTGATTATCTGGGTCATGAAGATCTTTTTTGTACAGTTTTCTGTGTATTCTTGCCACCTCTTGTCAATATCTTCTGCTTTGAATCTCATATATAGTTAAACCAGTAGTTTCAATACTGATCTTCATTTGGTCTTATGAACTTAACCAACATTAGTTGCATGTATTTTTTTCAGAAATTAAAGTTAAATATTTGGACTTGGTGACTCAGATGGTAAAGCGTCTGTCTACAAGGCAGGAGACCCGGGTTCAATCCCTGGGTGGGGAAGATCTCTGGAGAAGGAAATGGCAACTCACTCCAATATTCTTGCCTGGAAAATCCCGTGGATGGAGGCTACATTCCATGGGGTCGCAGAGTCGGACACGACTGAGCGACTTCACATACATATAAGTCTTTAATGGAGTAGGTGCTATAACTTAATTATAACTTTCTGGGCTCATGGCTGACAATGGAATTTTTATAAAAGAGAACTATCCTCAACTGCTATTAACATTAGTAGCTCTGGAAATTAGCTTTCGCTAAAGACTTGAGATGAGTGTGCTCTGAGTCACTTCATTCCTGTCTATTTCTTTATGACTATATGGACTTTAACCCACCAGGCTCCTCTGTCCATGGATTCCTCCTGCCATGCCCTCCTCGAGGGGTTCCTCCTGACACAGGGATAGGACCCATGTATCTTTTGTCTCCTGCACTGGCAGGTGGGTTCTTTATCACTGGCATCACCTGGGAAGCTCACATTCTTAATGATGTTCTTTAAATTAATTTAACCTAAATTTACAAGGCAAGAAAATGCTGATATGCAAAGTTTATACTATGTTGACATTTAGATGAAAGCTAATATTTCTCAAACCACCAGTAATATTAAACTGCTGTATACTTGCTATCCTCTCAAAGGATAAAGTGAGAGCACCACCACCTCTCCCACCCCAGTTTGCAGCAGATGTATATTCTGAGCTCAAACCACAGTTCTAGAAGCTTTTTTTTTTTTTCAGACCTCAGTAAAAATGCAAAGGAAAATTTCATATTTCAAAATATATTTAACTATTCAGTTGAATACCTTTCACCCAACTTGCAACTGAAGTGATTAATCTGCAAAATAATCATATACTGAGGCAAATATCAATAGAAAAATGTAAGAGAATTTGATGTGTCCTCTTAGCCTTGAATAATCTCAATTAAAATCATATGCCCATTGATTTCTATCAGTGTTTGTCATACCTATCATAGTGAAAAGACATTTTCTTTTTTTTTTTCTCATTAAACTTTTTTTAATGGGTCTCAAATTCTGTGACAGATTTTTGGTCAAGTTGTTTTCATTAAAAGTATTGATTTTAAAAACTAATAACTTAAACTGCCACACACAAAACATATGGTCCACGAAAACATTCTCCTTTCCTTCTGAAGATTTTACGATGCATTGTTATCATTAACCAATCTTTTACTATTAAACTTAAATGGCCAATGGAAACAAACAGTTCTGAGACCGTTCTTCCACCACTGATTAAGACTGGGGTGGCGGGTATTGGGGATAGCATTCATTTAGCCTTCTGAGCTTTCTGGGCAGACTTGGTGACCTTGCCAGCTCCAGCTACCTTCTTGTCCACTGCTTTGATGACACCACAGCGACCATCTGTCTCATGTCACGCACAGCAAAACAGCTCAGGGCAGGGTAGTCAGAGAAGCTATCAACACACATGGGCTTCCAGGAACCATATCAATGATGGCAGCATTACCAGATTTCAGGAATTTAGGGCCATCTTCCAGCTTTTTCCCAGAACGATGATCAATCTTCTCCTTCAGCTCAGCAAACTTGCAAGCAATGTGAGCTGTGTGACAATCCAGCACAGGTGCATAGCCAGCACTGATTTGGCCTGGATGGTTCAAAATAATCACCTGAGCTGTGAAGCCAGCAGCTTCCATGGGTGGATCATTTTTGCTGTCACCTGCCACATTGCCACGACGAACATCTTTGACAGACACGTTCTTGACATTGAAGCCCACATTGTCCCCAGGAAGGGCTTCACTCAATGCTTCATGGTGCATTTGTACAGACTTCACTTCGGTTGTTACATTGACTGGAGCAAAGGTGACTACCATGCCAGGTTTGAGAACACCAGTCTCCACACGACCCACAGGGACAGTATCAATACCACCAATTTTATAGACATCCTGGAGAGGCAAATGCAAGGGTTTGTCAATTGGGCGAGTTGGTGGCAGGATGCAGTCCAGAGCTTCAAGCAGGGTGGTTCCACTGGCATTGCCATCCTTATGGATGACTTTCCATCCCTTGAACCATGGCATGTTAGCACTTGGCTCCAGCATGTTGTCACCATTCCAGCCAGAAGTTGGCACAAATGCTACTATGTCGGGGTTGTAGCCAATTTTCTTAATGTAGTTGCTGACTTCCTTAACAATTTCCTCGTATCTCTTCTGGCTGTAGGGTGGCTCAGTGGAATCCATTTTGTTAACTCCAACAATTAATTGTTTCATACCCAGAGTGTAAGCCAGAAAGGCATGCTCACGGGTCTGCCTGTTCTTGGAGATATCGGCTTCAAATTCACCAACACCAGCAGCAACAATCAGGACAGTACAATCAGCCTGGGATGTCCCTGTAATAATGTTTTTGATGAAGTCTCTGTCTCCTGGGGCATCAATGATGGTAACATAGTACTTGCTGGTCTCAAATTTCCACAGAGATATTAATGGTGATACCATGCTCACGTTCAGCTTTCAGTTTTTCCAAGACCCAGGCATATTTGAAGGAGCCTTTCCCATCTCAGTAGCCTCCTTCTCGAACTTTTCAATTGTTCTCTTGTTGATCCCTCCACGTAGACCAGATTGCCAGTTGTGGTAGACTCTCCTGAATCTATGTGCCCAATGACAACAATGTTGATGTGGGTCTTCTCCTTTTCCATTTTGGCTTAGGTTTAACTGTGGTTTTCATGACACCTGTGTCCTAGCGGCAAACCCCTTGTGAAAAAAAAAGTGAAAAGACATTTTCAAAGATGAAATACAAAAATCTCATCACGTCCCATCATTAACAGATGAGCATTTGAAATTTCTTGATGATAAGTAATACTAACTTTGAATTTTAATTAAGTCAAATGTTATTTACTCCCTATTTAATTTGCTAAGGTACCATAACTATTATGACAAACTAATGGCTTTAAACAACAGTTTCGTTGTTTCACAGTTCTGAAGGCTAGTACAAGATAAAGGTTTTTCCCATGTGTTTCTTTCTGAGAGATGGGGAAGAATCTGTTCTTGGTCTCTCTTCTGGGTGATTTAGCAGTGGTCTTAAGTGTCCCTCCACTTGTTGACACGTTGTCCCAATCTCTGACTGATGATCATAGTAATGATGAAGGTAAATGATGGCATTTTCCTGGTGTGCATATCTGTCTCCATTTTTTTCCATTTTATAAAGATACCAGTTATACTGAATCAGGGTTCGTCCTAGTGACATCATTTTAGCTTGATTACCTCTGTGAAGACATGATCATCAAATAAGCCTTCATTCTGATGTTTAGGACTTGAACAGAGAAAATTTTTAGAGAACAGAATTCAACCCATAATTTCTTTGAAAAAGAATTTCATTCTTCTTATTAGCAAAATTGTACAATAAAATTTATTATTTTTATATTATTTGAATATCACTCATTATAGTTTGTGTAAATGGATTATATATTAGTGCTACTCCTTTGCTCACTCATCTATGTGATGAGTCATATTTTAGTTTCTCTATGTGTTAGTTTATCCAGATATGCATCCTCCATTTGTAGGAAAGAATTGAATACATGGCTGGAAGGTTTTGTGGAGAAGACTCAGAAGGCTAACTGTTCCTTTATGTTCAGCCCTTTTTCCTGATTTAAACTCAACTCCTCCAGCTTTCCAACTGCTGTACTTGGGGTTTGCAATTCTCAACGTTTTCTTAGGTTCTTATATATAGATCGTATTCACAATTAGTTCTTAAAAATAATTTTTGCTTCCCATTCTAAGTTGTTTACCATCCATCCATCTACTTCTTTCCATCTTGTCTGTTGTACCTTGAGTCCAATTAAGTGTTCAGTGAAGAAAACTGAAATTAGGAGTGGACAGAAATGGCCAAGCTCATTCTCAGTCATCGTCTAGGGGTAACCTGGGAAAAACATGGTTTCAGTGTAAATGCTGAGACAGATTCTAAGGACAGTGTAGCTGAAGGTTGTAGGCTGACTGTACTTCCTGAAGTTGAATGGCAAGTTCTTTTTTGAAGGGATATTTGAATAATACATCTCCATTGTTGATGCAATTCACTTTATAGTGCTTCTTAGATTTACTGTTTTGTTTTTTTTTTTTACTCTTTCTTTAAAAATTTTAAAGGAGTTTTCAGTTCACAGATAAATTAAAGGGAAGGTAAAGAGCTATCCCATTTACATCTTACCATCATATATGCATATATTAGTGAATTCAGGTCCAGTTGCCAGCTACTGTTAAATCAATACCCAAGGGGCAATTGTTGATAGAAAAAAAAGTTGTTTTTAATCAGAATGTTGGCAAACTTGGGAAATAGTGGACTCATTGTCCTATTGTGTCCTTTGTGTCCAAAAACTGGTCACAAAGATTCTGCTCAGCCATGAATTTTCTGAAGGGAGAAAGGGAAGTAATCTCTGCTAATCTTTGAGATGGAGGTTAGAGCCATCAGCATCCTCCTCCACTGCATGCCGGCTTGTTGACTTTGTGATCTCTCTTTATCTGCCATCATGTTCACACAGTTAATTCACACAATTTGATTGCAAGGTTACTGAAGGGGGAGCTAGGAAAGAGATCAATCATCTATTAATTACTTGTCCTTCATTTTCACTTCTTTGATCTACAGAAAGAGCTAACAGGTTAGGCAAGATCAAAAGATCTGAAAGGTTTGCTAGAGCCAAAAAGGAGTACAGTCTGTATGTGTGTTGGGGGAGGTCACAGGGAGAGGGGTGGTGGTGCCTGGTTTAATAGTTACAATGTAGCTTGGCTTAAATTGGCAAGAAAAGGAGTTTCCTGCTGAGGGTGGTTTCTTGGAAAGAGCTGCTTACAAAAAATATCCTTCTCCTTTATTAACACTCTCCCACCTGAATGGTATATTTGTTAAAAACTAATGAACCAACACTGAGACATCATAATCAAAGTACTTTATTGGCCTAAAAGCTGAGCCTCCCAAAAGAACTAGTTTGTCATAATGTAAAGAAAATAAATAAATAATTAATTAATTTTAAAAAAAAAGAAAGAAAGAAAGGAATAATGAGCACTATGTATTGCCCTTTGTAACTGTCTATTCTAAATTGCCTCATTGTTTTGAGGGGTCTGGGTCTCTTTTTTCACTGAGAAAAGTGCCATACTTTTCTCAGTCAGAATTAAGGATATTGTGGAAGAAAATTTTTCTTCTGTCCTCTTACATTTGATGTCTTGGGACTGAACGTTAACATATTACACATCAGCAAGAGGTAAAAGGGCAATTCTGTCATGCAAATAATATGGCCTTGTTTTAGAACTGAAAGGTAAGAGTTACGTTATAATACTTCCAATAATAAATAAAATCCTCACTGAAATT
Source organism: Antilocapra americana (assembly GCA_007570785.1). Classification (NCBI taxonomy): domain Eukaryota; kingdom Metazoa; phylum Chordata; class Mammalia; order Artiodactyla; family Antilocapridae; genus Antilocapra; species Antilocapra americana. The sequence continues at coordinate 8,050,692 of ML662441.1, forward strand.
TTCTCTACACCCAACTCTATAGATTCTTCAGATTTTAAGTCCCAGATTTCAGGGCTGTATGCATCAAAATCTGAAGCTACTGTAGAGCCCTTTTTTGTTTTAGTTCACTTCAGTTCAGTCCAGTCACTCAGTCATATCGAACTCATTGCAACCCCATGGACTGCAGCACACCAGGCTACCCTGTCCATCACCAACTCCCAACTCTCAGGCTGACTCAAACTCCCGTCCATTGAGTCAGTGATACCATCCAACCATCTCATTGTCCGTCGCCCCCTTCTCCTCCCTCCTTCAATCATTCCCAGCATCAGGGTCTTTTCCCAGGAATCAGTTCTTCCCATAAGGTAGCCAAAGTATTGGAGTTTCAGTTTCAGCATCAGTCCTTCAAATGAATATTCAGGACTGATTTCCTTTAGGATGGAGTGGTTTGATCTCCTTGTAGTCCAAGGGATTCTCAAGAGTCTTCTCCAATACCACAATTCAAAAGCATCAATTCTTCAGCTCTCAGCTTTCTTTATAGTCCAACTCTCACATCCATACATGACTGCTGGAAAAACCATAGCTTTGACTAGATGGACTTTTGTTGACAAAATAATGTCTCTGCTTTTTAATATGCTTTCTAATTTGGTCATAACGTTTCTAACAAGGAGCAAGTGTCTTTTAATTTCATGGCTGCAATCACCATCTGCAGTGATTTTGGATCCCCCAAAACTAAAGTCTGTCACTGTTTCCCATCTGTTTGCCGTGAAGTAATGGGGCCAGATGTAATGATCTTAGTTTTCTGAATGTTGAATTTTAACCCAACTTTTTCACTCTCCTCTTTCACTTTCATCAAGAGGCTCTTCATTTTTCAGCTGTAAGTGTGGTGTCGTCTGCATATCTGCAGTTATTGATATTTCTCCCGGCAATCTTGATTCCAGCTTGTGTTTCATCCCGTCCAGCATTTTTCATGTTTTACTCTGCATATAAATTAAATAAACAGGGTGACGATATACATGCTTGATGTGCTCATTTCCTGATTTGGAACCAGTCTGTGGTTCCATGTTCAGGTCTAACTGTAGCTTCTAACACCTGCATACAGATGTCTCAGGAGGCAGGTACAGTGGCTGGGTATTCCCATCTCTTTGAGAATTTTCCACATTTTGTTGTGATCCACACAGTCAAAGGCTTTGGTATAGTCAATAAAGCAGAAATAGATGCTTGTCTGGAACTCTCTTGTTTTTTTGATGATCCGACGGATGTTGGCAATTTGATCTCTGGTTCCTCTGCCTTTTCTAAATCCTGCTTGAACATCTAGAATTTCATGATTCATATACTATTGAAGCTTGGCTTGGAGAATTTTGAGCATTACTTTACTAGCATGGGAGATGAGTGCAGTTGTATTATTGTTTGAGCATTCATTGGCATTGCCTTTCTTAGAGATTGGAATGAAAACTGACGTTTTCCAGTCCTGTGGCCACTTCTGTGTTTTCCAAATTTGCTGGCATATTGAGTGCAGCACATTCACAGCATCATATAGGATTTGAAGTAGCTCGTCTAGAATTCCATCACCTCCACAAGCTTTATTGGTCATGGTGCTTCCTAAGGCTGACTTGACTGCACATTCCAGGATGTTTGGCTCTAGATGAGTGATCACACCATCATGATTATCTGGGTCATGAAGATCTTTTTTTTGTGTAGTTTTTCTGTGTATTCTTGCCAACTCTTCTTAGTATCATGCTCCTGTCTGGTCCATACCATTTCTGTCCTTTATTATGCCTATCTTTACATGAAATATTCCCTTAGTAGGTCTAATTTTCTTGAAGAAATCTCTTGTCCTTCCCATTCTATTGTTTTCTTCTATTTCTTTGCACTCGTCACTGAGGAAGGCTTTTTTTTCTCCTTGCTCTTCTTTGGAACTCTACATTCAAATGGATGCATCTTTCCTTTTCTCCTTTGCCTTTCACTTGTCTTGTTTATACAGCTATTTGTAAGGTCTCTTCAGGCAACCATTTTGTCTTTTTGCATTTTTTTTTCTTAAAGTTGGTATTGCTCACTACCTCCTGTACAGTGTCACTTCCACTTATAGTTTTTCAGGCACACTTTCAGAGCTAATCTCTTGAATCTATTTCTCACTTCCAGTGTAATCATAAGGGATGTTATTTAGGTTATACCTGAATGGTCTAGTGGTTTTCCCTACTTTCTTCAATTTAAGTCTGAATTTGGCAATAAGAAGTTCATGATCTGAGCCATAGTCCCTATTCATTTCTTCGAATTTCTTGTCATTAGGGTTTTAGTATATGGGTTTTAGAAGTATTCTTAGGTGAGAGAAATGGCTTACCTGCTATAATGGTACCTTATTATGGCAGAAAATACAAGTTGTAGCTGTCTACCTTTTAGTTTTGAAAGAATTAACCTGGTATGTCTCCTTTCCTAGATCCCTAGAAAATTTACTGAAGGATCAGTTCTCTGATTCTTCATAAGTTTTGCTTCCAGCTTCTGGAGCATGTGGCACTTTCTGAAACCTACAATGTGTTAACCTCCTTCTATTTAGTCCCTATCTGCAGATATCATGAGGTAATGAATTTCTTTAATGCTTTTCAGGATATTCAGATAGCTCAATTTTCTTAAGACTATATTACGGCAGAAAATGAGAACATTAACATAGACCTGGAACAAATTATGCTTTTGCCAATTCCATGTGAATTTGAACTGTTTCTGATCTTTCTTTCCTTTTTCTTTTTTAGGGAGGGTGGTATATAAAAGTATACATTTGACAAATCAGTGACTGCATATTATATACCTGAATTTTCGATCTGTTCTTGCCAAAATTCTATCTCATGGATGCTGGGCACAACTGTGTCTATGGCTTGCTTGAACTGGTGGAATTCTACAGTTCTTGTGTAAGACCTAACTGAACTATACAACATAGTTGTAATTTGTATGAAATATGACTACTTCTACCCCCTTTAGATTTTTAAGGTATCATTAGTCTCTTCTGTTTCCCCAGATATGATGATGATGATGTGATTTACTACAGAGGTTTTCCTCCTGTAATAACTTTTGCCCAATAGTCCAAAGACCTTTTTGGATGTTATTCCAACTTCCAAGTATATAGGTTTCAATTATACACACATGGCATTGATAAGGTGGCTTCCCCACTGGTGCTAATGGTTAAAGAACCCATCTGCCACTGCAGCAGATGTAAGAGATGTGGGTTTGATTTGTGGGAGATCCCTGGAGGAGGGCACAGCAACCCACTCCAGTATTCTTGCCTGGAGAATCCCATGGACAGAGGAGTCTGGTGGGCTGCAATGCATAGGGTCACAAAGAGTTTGACACAACTTAGCACAGGGTAGATAAATGACGCTGGATTGGTAGATGGAAACATTAAAAACTGTAAACCAGATTTTGACTTGAATGTCCATTATCTAGTTTCTGTTTGTTTCCTGAAGCAGGGAGATGGTGATACTCTAGGTATCTGGGATGAATATCACATTATAACCTGTGGCCAACAGTCATTGAAATTTCTGGGATTTCTCCTTTCCCGTTGTATGTGAACTTGATTTTATCCTTTTAGCAAAAAGACAAGAGGAATCATTATGCTATACACATGCTTTGATGTTGTTGGTCCTTCCTCTGTAGGTTACTGAATTCACAACCACTTACAGCTATGTGCTTATTTATTACTATTTTTTATAGAACACCCACAAACACATGCACATTTATGGAGTCTTTTCTTTGTAGAGCAATGCAAGATCATAAAAATAAATTTACAAGCTGAAATAAAACAAACTATTCTTAATTGAATTGATAGAAAAATATGATTTTCCATAACCTCTAAGATAATTTTTCAAACTTTAATTTTTTCTTCCCTTCAGTTGTGATTTTAAGGAAATGGAAGAAAAGACTGATAAAACTAATATTTATTTGTGCTCAGTCACTCAGTCATATCTGACTCTTTGAGACCCTAAAGATTGTAGCCCACGAGGCTCTTCTGTCCATGGAATTTTCCAGACAAGAATACTGGAGTGGGTGCCATTTCCTACTCCGTGGGATCTTGCTGATCCAGGGATCAAGCCTGTGTCACTTGCATTTCCTACATTGGCAGGCAGATTCTTTACCACTGTGCCACCTGGAAAGCCCAATATTCATGTAGCACATTGTACTTTAAAACATAAGAATTAACATGTCTTACTTCTTTGTAGAAAAATGATCAAGAATGCATTGAACCGTGGTTGCCTTTTTTCTTATTGTACAGTTTGGAACAAACATTTTTCATGTCATGAGGAAGTGACATGCTTCTTCCTGTGTTTGGATCAGCTTTCAGCATTTTATCGTTTGCACTTTCAGTGTCATGAAATACCTCCTAGAGTTCCTTTAATGACTTTTTTTGGTCAGTCATTTGGCTGCATATCCAGAGTTTCTTCAACTGTGATAGCCCAACATTCTGACAGTCATTTGTTTCTTTTCTAACTCCAATTCATCTGATTTGAATTTCATTTCCAAAGTAATCACCTTTTTCTTTTTGTTGGCTACTTCCCTGTTTTGATTCTACATTATTATATACATGACAGGGGCTTGTTGTTCAGTCACTAACTTGTGTCCAACTCTTTGTGACCCCTTGGACTGCAGCACACCAGACTCCCCTGTCTTTCAATATCCCCCCCAGTTTGCTCAAAGTCATGTCCACTGAGTCAGTGATGCCATCCAACTATCTCATCCTCTGTCACCCCCTTCTCTTTCTGCCCTAAGTCTCTCTCAGCATCAGGATCTTTTCCAATGCATCAGGTGGCCCAAGTATTGGAGCTTCAGCTTCAGCATTAGTCCTTCCAAATGAATATTCAGGGCTGATTTCCTTTAGGATTGACTAGTTTGATTTCCTTGCTGTCCAAAGGACTCTCAAGACTCTTCTCTAGCTCCACAGTTTGAAAAAATCAATCCTTTGGCTCTCAGCCTTCTTTATGGTCTAGCTCACACATCCATACATGACTACTGGAAAAACCATAGCTTTGAATATATGGACTTTGTTGGCTAAATGCTATCTCTGCCTTTTAATATGCTGTCTAGGTTTTATACAGCTTTCCTTCCAAAGAGCAGGTGTCTATTAATTTCATAGCTATAGTCACCATCTGCTGTGGTTTTGGGAGCCCAAGAAAATAAAATCTATCACTGTTTCCACTTATTTCCCATCCATTTGCCATGAAGTGAGTGATGGGCCCACATGCCATGATCACAGGGGCCATTCAGTGGGGAATAAGCAGGAATCACAGTTACATGCATTGCTCTCTATGTGTGGTTTGGATAATGAATGTGCATTCACAGACTTTGAAAGAAGGAAAGTGATTGGTCACTGGTCACGGTGTGTATTTGTTACTCATGTTGAGATTTGAAGACTGGAGACCTAGAAATGACACTTGTACTTTTTACAGTCACTCTCAATGGAACTGTAATATCTGAAATTTGAGTGTAGATGTTGGGGGAAACAGAATTATTTAAACTCTGGTAACTGAGATTCACACACATCAGATCCATGTTAAGTGAAGACTGCTTCTGTCTTTGTGTTGAGTGTGTGTGTGTGTGTGTGTGTCCTGCTCTCCCCCATCCAAGATATATTGAATTAGAAACTCTAGGGTAGAGCTTAGTGATGTATAGTTCTCTATTTCATCAAGCTTTCCAAGTGATTTTGATAGATGCGGGTTACACACACACACACACACAGAGTAACTATCATTGCCTGCCCACCTATCTTGTTCTTAGAGATGTAGCCTTCACAACTTTGTGCAGATCAAGCCCCCTTGCATACTATGATAATTGCAACAATCTGGATTGCTCCTAGTAGCTAGGAACTAATACTTGGCTTCCACTGCTCCAGATTCCATCATTCCTAATGACGTTAACAAGCCTAGCTTTGTAACGCCTTCTTCTACCCTCACCCCTAATCTGCAGAGGGAACTTACCAGGGAACTTAATAATGATAGTGCTCCTCTCATTATACGATTTCTAATAGACTTGGTGGAAGGGTGTGTCTTCTGGGTCTTCCCTTGAAACTTAGTACTCTGTCCTGTCTTTTTCAACTCATAAATTCTTTTTGAAAGAGTAAAGGAATAAAAGTATCAATGGAAAACTAAGAAATTTGCAAGGGAGACGTATAACATATATCATTATAGTATAGCTCGTGTCTATTAGAATAAATATTTTCAACTATTCCACCTAGTAACATAGATGCATTCTTTCTTTATCTATTTTAAAATATTTATTATAATTTTTAATTTTATGGGAATTTTGAGTGTTATTTTCCATTTACAGTTATTACAAAATATTGCTATAATCCCTGTGTTGTACAATACATCCTTGATGGTAATCCTACACCAGTAGTTTGTTCCTCTCACTCTCCCATCCCTATATTGCCCTCCCCACATTGGTAACCACTACTTTGTTCTCTCTATCTGTGAGTCTGCTTATATTTTTGTTATATTCACCAGCTTGTTGTATTTTTAAAAACTCCACATATAAATGATATACTACTGTATTTTCTTAGACAAATACAGTATTTTTTAAATTGAAGTGTAATAGATTTATGCTATGTTAATTTCCATTATATAGCAAAGTGATTTAGTTATACATATACATATACATATATATATATATATATATATATACACACACACATTCTTTGTAATTCTTTCCCATTACGGTTTATATTTAACTGTATTGTATATAGTTCCCTGTGTAATGCAGTAAGACCCTGTCATTTACCATTTTGTATACACTAGTTTACATCTGTTAATCCCAAACTCCCACTTCATCCCTTCCCACTCTCTGCCCTTGGCTACCACAGGTGTCTTCTCTGTGTCTGCGAGTCTGTTTCTGTTTTGTAGGCGTGTTCTTTTGTGTCATATTCTAGATTTCATGTATAAGAAATATCACATGATGTATATCTTTCTCTTTCTGACTTACTTGACTTAGTATGAGTTTCTCGAGGCCCATCCATGTTGCTGCAAATTTATTGTTATTTAGTTGCTAAGTCATGTCTGACCCTTTACAACCCCATGTACTGTAGCCCACCAGGCTCCTCTGTCTAGGGGATTTCCTAGGCAAGAATACTGGAGTGGGATGTCATTTCCTTCTCTAGGGATCTTCCCTACCAAGGAATTAAACCTAAATCTCCTGCATTAGGAGGCAGATTCTTTACTGCAGAGCCACTAGGGAAGCCCATTGCTGCAAATGGCTTTATTCAATTTCTTTTCATGGCCAAGTAGTACCACAAGTAGTGTATATATGTACCACATCTTATTTAGCCATTCACCTATCCACAGACACTTAGGTTGATTCCATGTCTTGGCTATTAAGAATAGCTCTACTATGAACATAGGGGTGCATATATCTTTTAAAATTGTAGTTTTGTCCAGATATATGCCAAGGGGTGGGACTGCTGGATCATATGGCAACTCTATTTTAGTTTTTTCAGGAGCTTTCATACCATTTTCCATAGTGATTGCATCAACTTACGTTCCCACCAACAGTGTAGGAAGGTTCCCTTTTCTTCACAGCCTCTCCAGCATTTATTTGTAGATATTTTAATTCTAGAGGGAAGTAGAATTGTCCACTTTTCCTTTTCCCAGGTCAAATAGGGTCTTGCAAAGTAGATTTCACTGAGAGCAGGCCTTTGGTTATGGAGAGTGTTATGAGAATGTTTTAAAATGATTCCTTTCCTGTTCTTCCTACTTGACACAACAGGAATTTTTTTCCTCCAGTTTCAGGAGAAACTTGTGAGGTTCCTGGTAGTGATCCCTAATACGAGGTCCCTAGAAAATTTTAATTCTCAGGATGGTCCTCAGCCTCCAACACAGTTGGTCTCCAGCAATCTGTCAAAACAGTTTTAAATATCTCTATCAATCACTGGCCCCAGAGACTTCACTACAGATAAGCTGATAATGACTCTGACTCTCTGTATTTGCCTCCCTCTCCATTTTTCAGAGTAATGGTTTGCCCTGTTACTTTTATATTTATTCTCTAATTCCCTGTTATATTTATTCTCTAATAAATATAAGAAAAGTATCAATGATTTGTAGTTTGTTCAGCCTCTCTTTTTTTCTTGTTTTAATTATGAGGACAAGATTGATGACATCTAAGCTCTTTACATGTCAGAGCAAAAACTCAAGCAACAATATTTTAAAGATCTTTTTCTCCTTATTTACAGAATTTAAGCAGTGTGACAAAATCTTTGATAGTCACTTAACTTTCTAACTTTCACTTTTTTTATTCTAAAGTTTGTCAACCAAGCTTCTTGCTCATTTGTTTATATATCTTAAATTTATGTATGTCTTATCAAATAAAATTGACATATTGTTGTAATATTTGTTAAAAATTATGTCTTAAATCACTGTTACTGTTTTACATGGTGTTCTCTTTATTATTATTATTTATATCAACATGCAGTTTCTGAGTGTTGGCATTATGTTAAATGTATTGTTTGTGAGCAAATAGAAATTCAGAATATGGATTATATATCTTTCCTATTATATCAAACTAGTTTGAGAGGATTTGTATCAGTTCTCTTGGGAAACATATTTTTAAAATATGTTAATATATGCTTAGCTTTATATCATCTTTGCTGAATCATTAATCAAGTAGTTTTATGCCCCTTGATATAATCAATAATCAGCATGAATTTACAGAAAAATAATACTTTTGACTAAATCAACTTTACTCTGTTTTTTTAAGTATTGTAATCTATAAGGGAGAATCAAATATTTGTCATTTTAAGTACACTCCAAATCAAGACAAAGTTATATTTTCTCAGTGTCTAGCTTTATGCATACTAATAAAGGCATTTAATACATTATGCTTCAGGGGATATTGCTCTCATGTCTGCCGTCCTACATTTGTTATTTTTCTGTGGATAGTAATCAGTATTACACCTTGAGCTGAGGGACTCTGACTTCTTATAGAGGAGAGATTTGACAAATAGGTACATTAAATTGAAATAGTTCAAAACTGCCAGTTATTTATAAACAACTCTATAGCTTCTGAAATATGGCAGAATGTTATCATTCTCAAAGTTAGCACCATTAATTTAATAGACAATACCATTGTATTTCAGTGACAATAGGTTAGTTATATTCTTCAGCCTTGAAGATTATGTAAAATTACTATCTTCAGGAACAATTCTTCAGGTGAAAGGAAGAAATAGAGTATTAAAAGTGTATATACTTTCATTCTACTGTTGGTATCCTTCTTTAATCTGAAATTTTGTTTTGCTAGAATTGCTACAGTAATGCTCTTTGTCCTTTTTCTAAGCCTGACATCCCCATTAAGACTTTTCCCAAAGCTGCAAGATTTTACCACAACCTATTAGGAATGATATGACCTAGATGTTGCCTCACTCTCAAACTCTTTTGTTCCCTGTTATTAATTAATCCAAAGGGAACATTTTCCAAATATTTTAATTTTTCTAGCTTTATAGAGGTATAATTGATAAGTAAAAGTTTTGTGCATTTAAGGTATACATCATGATATTCTAATATATGTATACATTATGAGATTATTACCACATCAAGTTAATCAACATACCAGTCACCTCCCAGGGTTACCTTTGGGTATGTGTGGTGAGAATACTTAGTATCTACTGTTTAAGCAATTTTTAATGATACATTGTTATTAACTATAACCACCATTCTATACATTAGTTTCCCAGAACTTATTCATCTTACTGAACGTTTATATAATTTGACCAGCATCTTCCCATTTCCTTCACCTCTCAACTGCTGGCAACCACTGTCCTGTTTTTTCCTTCTATGAGTTCAATGTTTTTAGATTCTACATATAAACAATATCATACAGTATTTACATTTCTGTGTCTGATTTATTTCTCTTACTCCAGGTTCATTTGTTCCAGGTAATACACTCTGGCTTCATTTGTGTTTTTGTCATGAATGGTTAGATTTCCTTCTTTTTCAAGGATGAATAACACCCCATTATATATTATGGAATATTATATACAATATATGAAATATTATATGACATTCTAATGCTGCTGCTACTGCTAAGTTGCATATATCATATTTTCTGTATCCATTCATCTGTTGATTGACATAGCTTGTTTGCATATATTGACTATTGTGAGTAATGCTGCAGTAAATATGGGAGTAAAGATATCTCTTTAAGACACTGATTTTATTTCCTGTGAACTTATACCCAGAAGTGGAATTGCTAGATCATGCACTCGTTCTATTTTTAATTTTTTCAGGACTCTTCATACTGTTTATCACAGTGTTTGAAAAACAGAGTCAGTTCTAGACTTGCCAAGTTCTGGTCCTCCAGCCCCAAACATCCCAGTACTAGCTGTTTTGCTTTGCAAAACAACTGTATCAGCCAGCTGTGACTGTTCGATAAATGGCCCAAAATATAATTGTGTACATATAAGAAGCCACTTTAGTCTACTACAGTCCTGTGGGAGCCATGAATGCTATCAACCTGGGCATTAGAGCCAGGTAATTCAGAGACATACCCCATATGGTAGCCAATAACACGATGCCCAGACTTGTCCACAAAATCTGTTGCAAGAGATACAGTGATACCTGGACAGGTGGAGGAAGAGATCAAAGATGCCACTGCTGAGCTCCACTACCTGCCACTGATGCCAGTTCTGTCCTCAGCCTCTAGTTGTTTTGCTAAATTTGAATCCTGCCTCTCAGGCTATAGCTATTAGGATAAGCTAACACATCTCTTGGAGGCTTCCCTGGTGGCTCAATGATAAAGAATCTGCCTGTCAATGCAGGAGACACGGGTTCAATCCCTGGGCCAGGAAGATTCCCCTGTAGAGCGAAATGGCAACCCACTCCTCTATTCTTGCCTGGGAAATCCTGACAGAGGTGCCTGGCAGGCTACAGGCCATGGGGTGGAAAAAAAGTCCGACACAATGTAGCGACTAAACAGCAACAGCAACAGCAACAAATAACCCTCTTGGGGGAAAAGTATGAAATGTTTCAGCCTGCTGAGTCTGCAACAGACCCTGGGGATTAGCCGTGTGAGTCTGGCACACACTTTAAGAACTTCTTAACAGCTTTGTAAGCAAGACCTCTTGGACACAAGCCTTGCTGGCGGCACTAAAGAACAGGCATTTTGGGTGCACATCACTTAGGCGAAAGTCTTGAAAGTTTGGGTGCCGCATGTGGACCCACAGCCTTTACACTTCATGGAGAAGCTCAGGGTTTTGAGTTGCTTCCTGATTGTGGGCCACAGGACTAAGGGGTAGAGTTTTTGGTGATACTGTATCTCAGCTTCCCCCATTTGGATATGCAAGTTTTCTAACTTGTTTGCCAAACGTGGGAATAGCTCAGGTAGATTTTGGATTTCTTTTAGAAAAAAATATTCTATATTTAGCTGTGGATCTATGTGTCTGTGGGCAGAGGTGGGTTCAGGAGCCTCCTAAACCTCTCTAACCCTGTCAGGAAATTCCACGGTGCAAATAAGTTCAAGCACCATTCATGCCCATTTCCTAACTCTGAGCTCAGGTTAATACCACAAATATTTCTTCTTCTTCTTATTTTTTTTTTTCACTTGACTTTGTGGTTTGATTGAAAGATCCTTTTGATTTGTGTTGTATTGGCTGGGACTGAATGAGCTCCATGAACTCATTCACATATCTGGGTCCCCGTGTATACTGACTGCCTCATCTGTCACGTCTGTCCTGATCTCTGACCCTTCATGGGCTAGCCTAAGCTTGTCTATATAATGGATAAAGGTTCCCAGCAGCAAGAAAAGACAAACCTGTATGCATAAACACCTTCAACCTTCTGCTTGTGGTCATTCCTGTTATTGTCCAATTGTCAAAATTAAGTTATATGGCCAAATTTGGGCTTAGAAATAAATTCCACTCCTTAATATTAATGGCAAGGTCTCATCATACAAAAATATACTTAAAGAGATAGAAAGCATAATTAAAGTCATTTTTTACAAACAATCTACCACATCAATCTTCAGGTCTCTCCTCAATTTTGTCTTCCGAAGAGTGATTCTTCCTGAACCCACCCTCCTCCATTTACATGTTTTGTGCTTTTTTTATACCCTCATAGAGACACCTGCAATTTTCCCTTTGCAGAATTAACTATAATCCATAATAGCACATGTCTTAACATATAATTTAATATTTTTATTAACTAATTGATGGTTGTATTTCTTAGTATATTTTATCAGAACCTATGCTTGTTAGCTGCTCATCTCAGTGAACTCTATAGCCATCTCAGTGCCAACTGAACTGACAGTTCTCAATATTGTTTAAAAAGAAATAGATAGTTGAGTGTTGCCAGGGGGTCAGAAATGTAAACTTTCAGTGGAATAAAAACTGTTTAAAAGTGTAATGAATTATGATAAGCATAGAATGTTTATGTATGTGTGTGTGTGTGTCAGTGATAGATACATTGTTACCTTAGTACAAAATTTTGGTTATACAATTTTAATGAGTTAAAACTAATGCATTAACTTTGGAAAAGAGAGTTTTCAGAGAGGAGGATTAAATAAAATTAAACCATTTAAGGCAGGTCAAGGAATGCATCTTTGAGACTCACTTCATATTTTGTACATACTGCATTTTTACTCTCTTAGCACAAAGGCTGAGGTCTGTTAGAGCATATGTTTTCTCTCGTTTCCTCTGCGGGCCAGCCTGGCTGCAGTAGTAGCTCTTATTTGAACCCTTCCAGATAATACCATCCCACAAAATGGTTACTAGGCAGTTTACACTTTTCATCAGAATATTATGTAGAAATAAAGACAGAATAATACAGAGCAATGAAAAGGACGTTTTGATTTGTTTTATGTGCTTGTTTTTACAAAGTCTATTTCACAGCAAAGGAATTTCAAAGTTAGTATCAGATATTTATCTTTTCTAATATTGCCTCATGGTGATCCATTGTCTAGAACAAGATCCCCTCTGTTACCTTAAAAATAATTTTAGCTCTGCTTTCATTTCTATTAAAAATGTATATATCCAGACTCATATTGTTTGTTTGTTAGCAAAAGCCAATTGTCTTGTAAATAACAATGTCTACCTGCCCTAAAAGGCATGTTCCTAATCCTGTTTGGTTGCTCATGTTCTTTTTGTTCATGCAAAATACTCACTCAATGAGTATTTATTCTATGTATGAAATTAATTTAATTGTAGTAGAACTCTGGTAACTAATTTATATCCTCTCTTGGATAGAATAATGTAGTATACTTATGCTAGATGGAAGAGAGCAATGTCATAAAGCACATGGGCTTGAGCAAACTGTTCATATTTTATAATCAATTCTTGCCTTTTACTGAAATTCTGGAGAGAGCCCATGCCTTAAATAGCCTTTAAGCAAAAAATCCTCTATCAGAATCTCATTCCTCTTCCCTAGAAGATTAATCAGTTTTCATAGATCCCTACCTGACCCTGATAGATAGTTTACCTTCTATATTCCACCATGCAATATTGCAGAGGTTCTATTGTATCTCATTTTCTGTTTTTTTTTTTTTTAAATTGGTCATATGCAATTCTTGAAATCCTTATCTAATTTGGAGGAATTGTCTTAAAACTCTGGGCAAAATCCACAAAAGGTACAGTATAATCTTATATATCTAGTAGAGCTTTATTCAATGTGATAAACACATGTTTTCAATTATAAAGATGTACTTATTTTAAAACACTAGAAAAATTCAGAGAATAAGAAGGATATGTAAAAAGCACAAAAATAAGGCCTATATTACTCTTATCTAGTATATCATTTTCCTTTGGGTGTCATAAGAAAATACCAGAAGCTAGGTGCCTTAAAATAAGAGAAATTAATGTTCTCTTGATCCCGGAAGCCAGAAATTTGAATAAGTGTGCTGGTAAAATCATGACTTCGCAGAAACCTGTAGAAGGGGCATATTTTCTTGGTTCTTCCGGATTCTGATGGCCTCAGGCATTCCTTGGCTGTGATGAAACAGCTTCAATCTCTGCTTCTGTTGTCACATTACTATCTTCTCCCTATGTATCTTCACGTCTTCTCTACTCCTGACCATTTACATCATCTTCTCTTATTAGGACACCAGTCACATTGGATAAAGGACTCAATCTAATCCAGTACAATTTCATCTTAACTGATTTTACCTGTAATTGCCCTGTTTCCAGAGAAGGCAATGGCAACCCACTCCAATACTCTTGCCTGGAGAATCCCATGGATGGAGGAGCCTGGTAGGCTGCAGTCCATGGGATCGCTAAGGGTCGGACACAACTAAGTGACTACACTTTCATTTTTCACTTTCATACATTGGAGATGGAACTAGCAACCCACTCCAGTGTTCTTGCCTGGAGAATCCCAGGGACGGGGAAGCCTGGTGGGCTGCCGTCTATGGGGTCGCACAGAGTCAGACACGACTGGAGCGACACGGCAGCAGCAGCAGCGGCACCCTGTTGCCAATTAAGAGCACATTCTGAGGTGCTGTGAGTTAAGGCTTCAAAATATCTTTTTTTCAATTCAACCCATAACACATGGATATTAAATTACTTATAAGTATGTATGTCTTTCTAAAATTTTATACCCCAAATTTTATCTTTCTGTGTTAAAAAGTCTCTATGAGTAGAAATTTTTTTATGGTTATTATCCCAGTTTAAAATAAATATACAAAAACTGAATGCCTATTGAGATTTTGATATATGTAGGAACTTTAGATAAGTTCCTTCATTCATTTATCATGACCAATTAGGCTTCCCAGGTGGCTCAGTGGTAATGAATCTGCCTGCCATTGCAGGAGCTGCCAGTGCAGGTTCGATCCCTGGGTCAGGAAGATCCCCTGGAGGAGGAAATGGCAACCCACTCCAATATTCTGGGAAATACCAAAACCCCATGGAAAGAGAAGCCTGGTGGGCTGCAGTCCATGGGGTCGCAAAGACTCAAACATGACTAAGCGAGTGAGCACCATGCTCACTTTGGATACTTGTTTGTAATATCCATCAAAAAGATATAATTTATCAAGACTAACGAATGCAATAAAGAATATACTCATTTTACACAGCAGTAAAACCCTAAAGCTCACAAGAAAGTCTACACAACTTTTTACTCCAAAGTCATTTTCCATTATACCAAGGTCCTCACAATTTATGAATAGCGCAAAAAAGAGTCACTTGTGTGTGCGTGTTAAAACTATTTATTTCTAGTCAAGATAACTAAGAAATTCTAAATCAATAAAGAAAAGGTAGGGGCAAACTAGTTAAATTACTGCCAAAAATGAAAAATTCTAATATCCTGTGTGCCTAGTTGCTCAGTAGTGTCCAATTTTTTGAGACCCATGGACCGTAGCCCACCTGACTCCTCTGTTCATGGAATTCCCCAGGCAAGAATACTGGAGTGAGTTGCAATGCCCCCCTCAAGGGGATCTCCCAAACCCAAGGATCAAACACAGCTCTTGTTCTCACATTGCAGGTGGATGCTTTACCATATTTACCACCAGAAATTCTAAATCAATAAGGAAAAGTTAAGTGAAAACTAGGTATATTTATTATTAAAACAAATCCTAATATCCTAGCTGACTGAAAATTTGAGAGATATGGCTCTGCATAAAACATATTCCTTATATCATAATAACATTTGGGATCTTATATAGTATATACACATAGCTCTTATGGAACCATAAAGGCATGATGCAATTTAAATTTCTAAATAATTGTTGCAGAAGCCTAGAGGTGGGAAGATAAAAGATGACTGAAATCATTAAAGAAAGCTTTGCCATCCTGATCTGAACTACGTATGTCACAGGCTTAGAGAATAGGAGAATAACGTATATAAACACTTTCTATGAAGCTTGAGCATAACATGTGCAAGGTTAAGTAAGCACATAATACCTTAGGAACTGAACAGAATTATGTTGGGCAGATAAGATTGAATAGTGAAGCCTAGCTTAAATGTTTGCAAATTCTGAATATCAGTCTAAGGAGATATTTCATAAGTAATTACACAGGTTCCAAGGTCAATACAAGATTTTCAAATTTTAATAAATTTTTAAAAAGTATAAAAGGGTTTGGAAGGAAAAAAGAATGGAGGAAGAAATACCATACAAATATGAATCTTTAGGGAAATCAAGGTATGTAATCATGGGGAAGAAAGAAAATAAGAAAGAGATATTACATGAGAAGGACTGCATTGGGAAAGTAAACAAATCTAGTTTACTACACATAAGAAAATGAATAAAGCCTATAAGGAGGAAAACAGAAAAATGTCAAATAAACATTAATAATAATAATTATTTACTGAATTAATTATAATTATAATAACATGAATTAGTTATTGAAAATTATAATGTTCTTAAAGAAGTTTAATTATAAGGAAAGTAAATTTGGAAAGGATGAGACACTATCAAAACTGCTAGGAGGTTCAGGTATACAGACTATGTGAATTGAAGATTTTCAAAAAGTATTAAGTAACAATAATATTACCAAATTTCTAAGAACTTTAAACTCTGTGCTAAATTTTATTCCACTACAATGACAGATATCACTATAACCTGAGTGAAGTGTTTCCCATTTTCCCTATGGTGGTGTGGAAAAAGCTTTTCACCTGAAGTCAGGTCAGAGTAGAGTAGAATCATATGCTTTTACTATTGAAGCAAATTAAAAGCCAAGAAAGTCCTCTGTTCTCCTTGAGTGTTAATATCCTGAATACAGTAAATATGTATTAGTCATTTCTCTATTTGTAAAACCTCAAATATTTTGGCTAAATAAATGAAAGGAAACAACAACAACAACAACAACAAAACAGTATCACTCCCTTGTGACCACTGATGTTAGGTATGTTTAGTTACTATTACAGTGATATCAGATAAAATGACAAGTATGTTCTATAGAATACAAGCGTAACCTTAGTGATTTTTAAAATATATATTTACATTTTCAGTGACAGACCTTTTGAAACAGCAAACCTAGTTTTCTGTGAAAATAAAACATTTGGTAGAGAAAGTTTATTAAAGCATTTAGCTGACAGATTAATTCTATAACCTTTGTTCTTTGTGAGAAACATTTCTATGGCTATGTTTCTAAAATCTATAAACTGATATACTCATACCCAATTAAAATGAGCAAGACAGATTGGTTTTTGTACACAATAGCATTTTTATGGACTCTTATTTCTTCACAGACCACTTAGCTGTAAATAATCCATGCAAATAGCAATTAGACCTTTCCTGGTTTACGCATATAAACATAATGGTTATTCAAGGAATGAGGAAATGTTTCAAGCAATTTTCTGTTTAAAATACGCATATTTAAAACCATATGTTTGAAAGGCTTATAAATAGCTTTGAAGTGAACTACAAGGGAGTTAATTCAGAATGGTAAATTTCTGTAGGTATATTTCTCATGCAGAACCAAGTTAGTAACCTTTGTATACTGTAGCAAACCTGTTGAATTTTGTTCTTATCTTGAAGAATTATTCTGTTAAACATTTCAAAGTGTTTTTCAGAGTTATTGATAAAGGATGAAAAAACAGATGTTCCCTTAACCACAGTGTAGTTATAGAAATTAAGGAATTAGCATTAGATATAGTACCAGTATTTCATTTGATGACCATATTAAAGCTATACATTTTCCCACTAGTGTCACTTGTAGAAAAAAAAATCTGGTCCTACATCCAGTCCAGAATTTTACATTGAATTTAATTATGCTTCTTTAATTTCCCTTAATATGTTCTGATAGCTCCTCAGTCTTTTCTTGTCTTCAGTATCATTTGTATTTTGTGGGATGTCTCTCAATTTACATTTGTCTGATGTTTCTTCATGCTTATCTTAAAATTAAGCATTTTTGATAGGAACATCAAAGATGTAGTGTTTAATCCTTTTATGAGCATGATCACAGGAAGAACATAAATTCTACATGTTTTATTGCTGGTGATAACTTAGTTTATATATTATCTTTCTAACTTCTGCCTTGTAATATTTCTGTATTTCTAATTTATAAGTCTTTTGGATAAGTACTGTCCTGAAAGTGTAATCAAGATTTATGCCTTATTTTGGCCTTGCAAAGGAGCATCAGCAAAAATGTCTAGGAGGATGTTTTGTCCATTGTACAATTAATCACAAAGACATTAAGACTTAGGTTGAGTAGACTGAGGTGAAAAGTTATGCAGCAAGTGGTCTTGCATAACAGGAGTACAGGCAGAATTTAATAACAGATGTACATGAGTTGGAGTATTGTTGAAAGAAAATGAATCTCTTTTCTTCTGTTATTCTAGGTGTTTTACTGTAAAATAGATGGCAGGATATCAACTGGATGAGAGGAGGAGTTGTTAGAAATTTGATGAGAAAAAATGGTTATCCTAGAGATGTTAAGAGTTCATTGATTAGAGAAAAAGAGTGAGAATGCCTAGCAGAAATAATACTCAAATTGAGATGGATAAGCACCTCAGTTCACATAGAATAAAAAGAGTTAGCATAGCTGTTTTATTTATGATTTTCTCCTTGAAAGCATTTACTGAGTGTGAAGTGAGCTATAGTTAACCTTTGAACAACACCAGTGTGTACTACAAGGTTCCACTCATGAGTGGGTTTGTCAGTAGTAAATATAGTGCTACATGATTCGTGGTTGGTTGAAGCCACAAATGTAGAATCTGGGATACGAAGGTCCCACTGTGGGACTTGGATGTCCACTGATGTTATGTCCCTCACAGCTCCTGGAACCAGTCAATCCCCTGGGAATAGTGATGGATGACTGTAGTTTCAAGGAGAGATTAAAGTTTGACAACCAAGTATTAAAAATCTACAGACGAACGGAGAATGATGAGCAAAAGTGAAAGTCACTCAATCATGTCCGACCTTTTTCGACCTCATGGACTATACAGAATTCTCTAGGCCAGAAAACCAGAGTGGGCAGTCTGTGCCTTCTCCAGTGGGTCTTCCTGACACAGGAATTGAACCAGGGTCTCCCGCGTTGCAGGTGGACCAGCTGAGCTATCAGGGAAGCCTGAGAATGATAAGAAAGGGAGGGAAAATGAAATGTACTGGTAGTGTCAATAAATTTGACTAAAATAGTGGTCGAATAGGTGTTATGAGATTACTGGAATAAGTCATTTTGAAAAATGGAGGAAGGTAATCAGTTGTGAAATGTTTAAAATGATGATCTTGGAGGTAATAACAGTTGTTCATAACATACACATATATATTATATGAATATGCATATATGTATATAATAGGCATGTACATGTATACAGGCATGTACACATACACATGTGCTCACACACACACTAGTGTGTGTCAGTAGTACAGTGCATATAAGTAATACAAGATGTGAATATTCTGATGCCATATTTGCTTTCATTGGAGAAGTAAAAAATAAAAGGAAAAGTAAAGAAAAAGAGGCACTGTCTGTGAGGAGAAAAAAGAAGTAAGGAGGAAACCAACCTCACCAACACATCTGCAAGTGTTGTGGTCAATAGAATAAAGGAAAACACATATCTAATATTTGATAAAATATCAATTATAAGTTATACACAGTGTAACTGACATACACTTTGTATATAAATTGTTTTCATTTCTTTTATGTGACCATCTAAGAGTAAAATTGTTTGGTCATATGGTATATGTATCCTTAAATGCATCTCTTTTAATATTCATTGACTCAAGAGTCTATTTTCTTAATATTTATATAGCCACAATTTAAAATTGAAAAGAGTTGGTAGTTCAGTCATGCCTGACTCTCTGTGACCCCATGGACTGTAGCCCACCAGGCTCCTCTTACCATGGTATTTTACAGGCAAGAACACTAGAAGTGGGTAGCCATTCCCTTCTGCAAGGAATCATCCCCATTGAAGGGATCAAACCTGGGTATCCAACATTGCAGGCTCAGCTTAGCAGCTGAACCACCAGTGAAGCCCATATAGCCACAGTAGTGGTTTTTTTTTTTTTTTTGCTTATTATGTGTGTGCTATATGTTTATCCATTCCTTAGGTTTTTTTTTTTTCTTTAATTTTCTTTACTTTATTTTGTTAGTTTTGCCATACATTGACATGAACCCGCTTCAGCCCAGGTTTGATGCTCGGGGCTGGTGCACTGGCATTCCTTAGTTTTTAACTTATTTGTGTTTTAGAAATTTAAGTGTTTCCTATGGAGGCTTGTATTTGGGTGTTTTTATTTAATCAGCCTTTCAATCTTACCTCTTTAATTAGTATGAATAATTCACTTATATTTAATGTAATTATATGGTTTATATGGTTGATACTGATATGAGTTTCTGTGCTGGGGATCCCTAAGATCACACCCACATTTTATGGTTTTCAAGAGAATTCAGAATGTAGCCATACTCACGGTTATGATTTATTATTAATACAATAGGAATATACACAGCAAAATTAACAAAGGGAATGGGTGCATGAGGCAAAGTCTGGAGTGCAAGCTTGTGAAGAATCATCTCTAACTGGAGTCACACCAAAAGCTTAATTGCTTTAGTGAAAATTGTGACACCATATAATATAGTAATTCAGGCCATGCTTTTTATAGGATGCTAGTCATATAATCATCCTCTACCTAGCGTGTACAAAATATGAGACTTCTACAAGAAAGTGAGCTGCTCAATACAAGCCACATTGCTTTTACAAACATTTTAGGCAGAGTGAGCTACATTTATCAGTTCTGAGAATGGCAGGAATCCTTCCAAATTCCAAGTTTCCTGATGCCAAGTAAAGGCTTAACTTTCAGGGAGGACCTTTTCAGGACAGCAGTCTCAAGTCTGCCATCTTAATCCTTGTTTGTTTGTTTTTTTTATTTTAATCTATAGTCCCTCCCTTTGGCACTTAGTCAAGTTATCTTTACAAGAAATTTATTTTCAGTAATACCCTATGTAGGTCAGTCTGCATATTGATCTCATTTATGCCTATCAGGATTAGTTAAAACTAAATATAAAGATCTCTGTAAGAAAGCCAAGTGACTGCTTTCTTAGCTTCTGCATTAATATTTTTACCTGGCCTGAGGTATCCTCAAAGCAACACTCTGCGCAATATGTCACAGCTGACCTGAAACCCATCCAGGGTTGAAGGCGTGCCATAATTGTCAGAAAACATGCGCAAGAAGTACAATCTCGAGCTGACATACGATGCACCCTAGGAACAAAGAGTTTGCAATTGCCAGGACACTGCAACAGGGCACGTATTGTTCAGGCAGCACAGGTAGCTACCCAGCCCTGCCACCCCAGGGTTCTCAAGTAAATTTGGAGAGTATTAGAGGGGTTCCCTGAAGGGAGTCAGTTTAAAGTCTTGCTTATCTATGATACCAGTTCATCTACCTCACTAATGAGAATGGCATCTGAAATCGTGCTGTGGGTAAAGCTGAGGAGCTAAGGATATTGCCTGTTGTCTCACAGCACTGTCAGGAGTGATCCATTTTCTTTTTAATTAATTGATTTAAACAGAAAAATCTTTCGGCCCTTTAGAAAGACAGCATAAGAATTATCCTTGAGGAAGAGGAGAGAGCTTCAGGAGCAGTTTTGAGAAGCAAAGATTATTATTGTCTTATGGTTTCTCTTATGTCGTAGTTCATCAAATCAGAGTGTCCCATTTAGCGTAAATAACTTTTCAATTTTCCCAATCATTTCTTTGGGGGGGAGGGACTGACTTTAAAACTAAATTAGAATGAATCTCTCTCTCCTTTTCTTTTTTTCCAAAAAAAGGAAGTTCCTGTGAGAAGCCTTAGGGTGAGATAGTCCTTGGCATGTCTAAGGACACGCCTTACATTCCATGTCCTTACACAAGGACAAGAAATAAAGTCAGATGGTAACTAGAACCCTGTATGCGAGACAGCAAAAGAAACGCAGATGTACATAACAGACTTGTGGACTCTGTGGAAGAGGGCAAGGGTGGGATGATATGGGAGAATGGCATTGAAACATGTTAATTATCATATGTGAAATCAATCACCAGCCCAGGTTTGATGCTCAGGGCTGGTGCACCGGGATGACCCAGAGAGAGGGAATTGGGAGGGAGGAAGGAGGGGGGTTCTGGAAGGGGAACATATGTATACCCATGGCATATTCATGTCAATGTATGGCAAAACCAACACAATAAAGTAAAGAAAATTTTTTAAAAAAAAGAAATAAAGTCAGTATGTCTATAGAATAGGTTAGGAGTGCGGTGATAGTGGATGCTATCTAGAGATTATTTTAGGCCTAGGTTAAACTTTTAGGCAAGGCCATTTTTCTTTGTGGTTTCTGTTTCAGATAGCACATTTATTTGATATTAGCCTTAATCACTAAATAAATTTGCAGTGCCTTCTAGCCTGTATATCAACATGAATACTCTGTTCCTATGCCACTGACCAAATCAAGTCCAGTGTCCAAGCTCACCATGAATCTAGAAAGGAAGTTTGCTCTTTCCACTGGACAAAGCTGTATCACATGACAACATGAGACAGCAAGCTCGATCCTTTTGTAGAAACAATGAGTGAATAAATGGAAATAATCATACAATCTACTGTACTGTCATTCATTCAGTATTTACTAATTCTACATGGTGGTATAAATGTTTTCCATATGTTAAGAGGGATTTTTCACTATGTTTCAGGTGAAAGTATAATTTAGTGTAATTATTCCTGAGTAATTTGAGCATGGCATTCAATTAATTTAGTTCATTCCGGAATTTATTATTTATAGCAGTTGTCAGCAATTTATATAATAAAAGGACATACACATAAAGCACTTAGAGACTTCAGTATAATCTCACATATATGCACATATATATTTAAAACCCTACAATTATATCTATTTCTTGCTTTATTAGTTTCTTTACACAGAAACACATATGTATATGCTCATCATAAAACCATTTAGCTATAGCAGTGGTGATATGATGTAATTGTATCAATCGGAAAAGATGATGGTCAGCAAAGTGAAACAGAAAGTTGAAAACTATTACTTGATCAACTACTGGGCATGGAAACAATGTTAGCTATGATGGCAAATTCATTATTTAATTTTATGAGTTTCAGTTTCTTATTTTTATTTAGGTAATGTGCTTCAGTTTATAAAATTGGGATAATAAACAGCAAATTTTATGGGGCTTTATGTGAATAAGATAAACATATGTAAAGCAATTGGAGCAGTTAGAACCAGAGATGGAACAACAGACTGGTTCCAAATTGGGAAAGGAGTACATTAAGGTTGTATATTGTCATCCTGAATATTTAACTTATATGCAGAGTACATCACTCAAAATGCCAGGCTGGATGAAGCACCAGCTGGAATCAAGATTGTTGGGAGAAGTATCAATAACCTCAGATACACAGATGACACCACCCTTATGGCAGAAAGCAAAGAGGAACTTAAGAGGCTCTCGATGAAAGTGTAAGAGGAGAGTGAAAAAGTTGACTTAAAATTCAGCATTCAGAACCCCCCGGGGTTCTGGAAGGGGAACACATGTATACCCATGGTGGATTCATGTCAATGTATGGCAAAACTAATACAATATTGTAAAGTAAAAAAAAAATCAGCATTCAAAAAACTAAGATCATGGCATCCGGTCCCATCACTTCATGACAAATAGATGGGGAAACAGTGAAAACAGTGGCTGACTTTATTTTGGGGGGCTCCAAAATCACTGCAGATGGTGACTGCAGCCATGAAATTAAAAGATGTTTACTCCTTGAAAGAAAACTTATGACCAACCAATACAGCATATTTAAAAGCAGAGATATTACTTTGCCAACAAAGGTCCATTTCATCAAAGGTATGGTTTTTCCAGTAGTCATGTATGGATGTGAGAATTGGATGATGAAGAAAGCTGAGCACCCAAGAATTGATGCTTTTGAACTGTGGTGTTAGAGAAGACTCTTCAGAGTCCCTTGGACTCCAAGGAGATCCAGCTAATCAATCCTAAAGGAAATAGGTCCTGAATACCATTGGAAGGACTGATGTTGAAGCTAAAACTCCAATCAATACTTTGGCCACCTGATGTGAAGAGCTGACTCGTTGAAAAAGACCCTGATTCTGGGAAAGATTGAAGGCAGGAAGAGAAGGGGATGACAGAGGACGAGGTGGTTGGATGGCATCACCAACTCAAGGACATGAGTTTAAGCAGGCTCCAGGAGTTGGTGATGTATTGGGAAAGCTGGCATGCTGCAGTCCATGGGGTTGCAGAGTTGGACATGACTGAGCAACTGAACTGAACTGAAAGCAATTGGATCATTGTATAAAATAGTAAATATTTAGCTTTAACACGTTATTTTTAATTACCCCTGTAAAAATTTACATGAAAACATAAAAGGAGAAATGCCTAGTCATTTTTTTTCTTGTGACCACATTGAATTAATTTCTTCTGAATATGATGTTTTCCTTAAGCATATATAGTTAAAATGTCAAAAGTTTCTCTGGTAGTCATTGAGGTCATTATTGATGGGTACTTGAAGTGAGATAATTTGGGGCCTGACAATAAAATTATGTGTTTGAAAAAAGGAGGAACTAAAATGTATGAAGTGAAGTGAAGTCACTCAGTCGTGTCTGACTCTTTGCGACCCCGTGGATTGTAGCCTACCAGGCTCGTCTGTCCATGGGATTCCCCAGGCAAGAATTCTGGAGTGGGTTGCCATTTCCTTCTCCAGGAGAGCTTCCCTACCCAGGGATTGAACCCAGGTGTCCCACATTATAGGCAGACACTTTACCATTTGAGCCACCAGGAAATGTAAATGTGTAAGATGTTTAAATGTATAACACTTTGTAATTAATTATATAGCACAAGCAAGAAAAAAGATCATTGATTAATTGTATTTTTCTGGCTGTATCTGGAATGGAAGATAATGCCAGAACTGAGATCAGGGAAATGAAGTAATAGAAAAGATTTAATGGGAAGTTTGAGATTTGAATTTATAAAAGTTTGTCATGATGACTGAAACCTTATTTCAATATGTGCATTTAGCACAGACACACATACTAAGTCCAGTACTATTAAGAGACTGCGTCTGACACTTGAGGACACATGTCCTTGCATTGATGCAAAAATAAGGCAAACATGTTGGGGTTCACATAATTATGGAGGGCAATCAAAATTAATTCAGATACTAAAATTTGTAAGAAGTTCTATTTCCTTTATGATCCATATTTGTATTCTTAATACAGTGATATAAAGGAAGTAAGTGTGACATCAACATTAAAAGAAATATCAGATGATATATCATAATGCATTGTCTACTTAAATGTCTAATAATATAATCTGACTATATATGAATGACAAAGAATACTTATTCTCTCACTCTTTGGATTTTTTTTTTTTTAGTGTCACTCAGCTTTAATAATTATTTTAGGTTTAATTTTTTTTAATTAGTTTTGCCATACAATGATATGATATTGCCATGGGTTTACATATGCTCCCCCTCCAGAACCCCTATCCCCCCTCCTTCCCTCCTCCCCACCCCTCAGGAAATTTCAATGCACCAGCCCGGAGCATCAATCCTGGGCTGGCGATTGATTATACATATGATAATTAACATGTTTCAATGCCATTCTCCCATATCATCCCACCCTTGCCCTCATCCACAGAGTCCGCGAGTCTGTTCTATACATCTGCGTTCCTTTTGCTGTCTCGCATGCTGGGTTCTCTGTTACCGTCTTTCTAAATTCCATATATATGCGTTAGTATACTGTATTGTTGTTTTTGCTTCTGGCATACTTCACTCTGGATAATGGGCTCCAGTTCCGTCCACCTGAGTAGAACTGACTCAAATGATTTTTTTTTTAATGCTGAGTAATATTCCATTGTGTATATGTACCACAGCTTTCTTATCCATTCATCAGTTGATGGGCATCTAGGTTGCTTCCATGTCCTGGCTATTGCAAACAATGCAGCCACGACTATTGGGGTACACGTGGCTCTTTCAATTCTGGTTTCCTCGGTGTATATGCCCAGCAGTGGGATTGCTGGGTCAAATGGCAGGTCTATTTGCAGCTTTTTAAGGAACCTCCACACTGTTTTCCATAGTGGCTGTACTAGTTTGCATTCCCACCAACAGTGTAAGAGGGTTCCCTTTTCTCCACATCCTCTCCAGCATTTATTGCTTGTAGACTTTTGGATGGCAGCCATTCTGACTGGTGTAAAGTGGTACCTCATTGTGGTTTTGATTTGCATTTCTCTGATAATGAGTCATGTTGAACATCTTTTCATGTGTTTGTTAGCCATAATTATGTCTTCTTTGGAGAAATGTCTGTTAAGTTCTTTGGCCCACTTTTTGACTGGGTTGTTTATTTTTCTAGAATGAAGCTGCAGGAGTTGCTTGTATATTTTTGAGATTAATTGTTTGTCTGTTGCTTCATTGGCTATTATTTTCTCCCATTCTGAAGGCTGTCTTTTCACCTTGCTTACAGTTTCCTTTGTTGTGCAGAAGCTTTTAATTTTAATTAGGTCCCATTTGTTTATTTGTGTTTTTATTTCCAATATTCTGGGAGGTGGGTCATGGAATATCCCACTTTGGTTTATGTCAGAGAGTGTTTTGCCTATGTTATCCTCTAGGAGTGTTTTAGTTTCTGGTCTTATGCTTAGATCTTTGATCCATTTTGAGTTTATCTTTGTGTATGGTGTTGGAAAGTGTTCTAGTTTCATTCTTTTACAAGTGGTTGACCAGTTTTCCCAGCATCACTTGTTAAAGAGATTGTCTTTTCTCCATTGTATATTCTTGCCTCCTTTGTCAAAGATAAGGTGTCCATAGATGCGTGGATTTATCTCTGGGCTTTCTATTCTGTTCCATTGATCTATATTTCTGTCTTTGTGCCAGTAGCATACTGTCTTGATGACTGTGGATTTGTAGTATAGCCTAAAGTCAGGTAGGTTGATTCCGCCAGTTCCATTCTTCTTTCTCAAGATTGCTTTGGCTATATGAGGTTTTTTATATTTCCATACAAATTGTGAAATTATTTGTTTTAATTCTCTGAAAAAGACCTCTGGTAGCTTGATAGGAATTGCATTGAATCTATAGATTGCTTTGGGTAGTATACTCATTTTCACTATATTGATTCTTCCAGTCCATGAACGCGGCACATTTCTCCATCTGTTTGTGTCCTCTTTGATTTCTTTCATCAGTGTTTTATAGTTTTCTATATACAAGTCTTTTGTTTCTTTAGGTAGAAATACTCCTAAGTATTTTATTCTTTTTGTTTCGATGGTGAATGGAATTGTTTCCTTAATTTCTCTTTCTGTTTTCTCATTGTTAGTGTATAGGAATGCCAGGGATTTCTGTGTGTTGATTTTGTATCCTGAAACTTTGCTATATTTACTGATTAGCTCTAGTAATTTTCTGGTAGAGTCTTTAGGGTTTTCAGTATAGAGGATCATGTCATCTGCAAACAGAGAGAGTTTTACTTCTTCTTTTCCAATCTGGATTCCTTTGATTTCTTTATCTGCTCTGATTGCTGTGGCCAAGACTTCCAAAACTATGTTGAAAAGTAGTGGTGAGAGTGGGCACCCTTGTCTTGTTCCTGACTTCAGGGGGGATGCTTTCAATTTTTCACCATTGAGGATAATGTTTGCTGTGGGTTTGTCGTATATAGCTTTTATTATATTGAGGTATGTTCCTTCTATTCCTGCTTTTTGGATTTTTATTTTCTACCCACATTTATTATTATTTCTTTACAAGTCCCTCTATAGAAACAGATTAATTTCACTATGATTCATAATATGAATTTGCCTTAATATTCATTATCTGACAAGGACTCCTACATCTGGTAGTTGAATTCCATGATACAAAGAAACATACCTACATGATAAAGTTTACTCTTTAATGAATATAATATGTTGTCTTGATAAAATTCGATCTCTATTAATTTCAAAATCATTTTCTGGCCATGTTTAGAGAGTTAAAAAGATTAAAATATATTGACATGAATCCCATAGAAATGATTTGTTTGAGTGAATTATCTGATAACCTAAAAATTATAGATTATATGAGTATAGGTTATAATATCTGATAACCTAAGCACTGTTAGAAAACTCTTGACTATTATCTGATGGAAAGTTAATTAAAACATTAAGCTAGCACATTTGTCTTTCTTTGATGTTCCTAATATCATATTAATGGAATATGAACAGAATATGTGAAAAGTAGTAGCAAGCAAAAGTTAGGAGATTTGAAAAACATGAATTAGAATTTTGTATAAAATAATTTCCTGTGCTAAGCCAAATTTTCAATAATTGTCACATAAGAGATTCATTTGAAATTTTCCAAGAAATTCCAGTGGGTAGATTTATTTTTTCGATCAAGCATATGAATATAAAAATGAGCATGAAGAGTGAGCTTTGCTATACATCTGATTTCAAGCAGCCAATTGTTTAATGTTGACAATCTGGCAAAGAAAACACCAAAAAAAAAAAAAAAAGAAGAAGAAAGAAAGAAAAGAAAAGTAGCCATAAACTAATGAGAAAACAGAGGGAAAAGTGAGTAAGTAACTCATGAAGCACTTTGATTATCACTCACTACATCTGTTTCAAACAACTATATTAAATGCATTTATCTATTGGTTTAATAATTATTATTTAAGGAAAATTAATACAAAAGTGGGGCTTCTCTGGTGGCTCAGCTGGTAAGAAATCTGCCTGCAATGTAGGAGACCCAAGTTGGATCCCTGGGTTGGGAAGACCCCTTGAAGAAGGCAATGGCAACCCACTCCAGTATTCTTGCCTGGAGAATCCCATGGACAGAGGAGCCTGGCTGTTTGCAGTCCATGGGGTGGCAAAGAGTCAAATACGACTGAGTGACTAACACACACATGCAATATAAAAGGAAGAACTGAAGCAAGAACAGATTGAATGTGCACACATTATTCAACTTAGAGAACACTATTGTATAACAAAACAAAAATTCTCAATAGATTATTTAAATGAATTTACTGAGTTGTAAAAATTGTACAAATTAATTTATCAAAGAAAAGTGTTAAGTGTGGTGCATTATATTTCTATTTAGAATAAGCACAAAATGTGTGCATCTTTTAAAAGTTTGCTGTATAAGATTTTATCATTTACTCGAGATTTCTTCTATCCATAAAGCATAATATTTAGATGAATAACTTTGCTGATGCACTGATTCTGCTTTTCAAAGCTGCTTCAAATAGAAATTACTTTTTCCAAATTAATTGTTAGGAACATACGCCAGCAAAGCAAAATTAGTATTGAATAAGAGTTTATATTTTATGCAAAGAGAATACATTTAGAGAGTAATTCCTTGAAGTTGTTTAAAAAATCCCATTTTATGCACAAATGATTTTGCCTTTGGGAAGACATAAGATGGAATATATCTTCCCTGCAAAAATACAAACATTAACATTTTGTTTTAGGCAGATGTTGTCACAGATGTACTGGAAGATTTAGGATGTGCTCTGACCAACTAGCAGAAATTACTGTCTCACAGATGAGTAAGCATCCATACCAAACACACTGTCACCAGCCTTGAATTTCTGTGTAACAGATAATGAAAAGCCATCTGTCCATTGCAGAAACTGGC
This sequence comes from Antilocapra americana, assembly GCA_007570785.1. NCBI lineage: Eukaryota > Metazoa > Chordata > Mammalia > Artiodactyla > Antilocapridae > Antilocapra > Antilocapra americana. The sequence continues at coordinate 8,080,125 of ML662441.1, forward strand.
CAAGAGAACAACCCAATATATTATTTGACTTCCCCACATTTAAAAGTGAAATAGCAGTATTTCTTAACACAGCTCATTTTTTTTCTCAAACATTTTAAATAAAGGGCTCTCCAAAATCCTTGACAAAATAAGTTATGGAAAAATGAATTTTGTGGTTCATGATGAAAAGCAAAATGTCTAGCTTTGACCCAGATGAAAACAATGTTTGTTTTGATTACACTGTTTTATATTGAGTTCTCTTTTCTTTTTAAGTAATACACGTTAGGTTTCAGAGCAGTTTTAGGTTTACAGAAAAGTTGAGCAAAAAATACAAGGAGTTTTCATATACTATCTCCTATCCTTACATTACCCTGTTTTAATAACATGCATTGCTGTGGTATTAGATTGTGAAGAATTACCTTCAGGTTTGGACTGTGAATTTTGTATCATTATAACTAGACTCAAGCACATCTTTATTAATCAAAATAGGAACCATTACAATCAACACGTTTTTGCCAATGAAAAATAAGTTTTTTTTTTCTTTCTGTACCATAAAATCCATGTTTTAGCCTTTGACAAACTCTTATAAAGTATTTTCTGCCTCCTGCTGGTTGTGGAAGCATCTTCCCTGCAAAAAGTTGTCAAGATGCTTGAAGAAGGGGTGGTTGGCAAGAAGTTAGGTGAATATGATGGATGAGGCAGAACTTCATAGCCTAATTCATTCATCTTATGATGTGTTGAGATCAGGTATTGTCATGAAGAAGAATTGGGCCCAGTCTGTTGACCAGTGCCAGCTGCAGTCATTGCAGTTTTGGGTGCATCTCATCAATTTTTTGAGCATGCTACTCAGTCGTAATGTTTTGCCAGGATTTGGAAAGCTGTAGTGGATCAAACCAGCAGCAGACTACCAAACAGTGACCATGATCTTTTTTTGGTGCAAATTTGGCTTTGGGAAGTGCTTTGGAGCTTGTTATTGGTCCAACCACTGAGCTGGTCTTCACCAGTTGTCTATAGAACTCACTTTTCATCACACGTCAAATTGTGCATTGTTGTTGCATAGAATTAAGAAAAGACAACACTTCAAAACGTTTTTTTTTTTTTTGAGGAGGGTGGGTTAGCTCATGAGACACCCACTTATCAAGCTTTTTCACATTTCCAATTTGCCTCAATTGCTGAATGACTATAGAATTGTTGACATTGAGTTCTTTGTCAGTTTTTCATTTAGTACTCTTGCCTGGAAAATCCCATGGATGGAGGAGCCCAGAAGTCTGCAGTCCATGGGGTCGCTAAGAGTAGAATACGACTGAGCAACTTCACTTTCACTTTCACGCATTGGAGAAGGAACTGGCAACCCACTCCAGTGTTCTTGCCTGGAGAATCCCAAGGACGAGCGAGCCTGGTGGGCTGCTGTCTATGGGGTTGCAGAGTTGGACACGGCTGAAGCGACTTAGTAGCAGCAGCAGCAGCAGCATGTAGTTTTAAGAGGATAAACTTTGATAATCCTCCCCACTAGTCATTGTAAAATTCCTATGGGTAGCCACTGCTCTCATCTTCACGGCTCGTATCTCCATGAAGATGGAGGTTCAAAATGTCTTGAACCTCCACTGCACTATATGTTTGTTAGCAGTTCCAAATGCATTGTTGATGTTGCAAGTTGTCTCTGCTGCTTTACAACCAATTTTGAACTCAAATAAAAAAATTGCTCAAATTTGCTTTTTGCCTAACATCATTTCCTAGTCTAAAATAAATAAAAAATACACAGCAATTAATAAGTCATTAGCAAAAAAAAAATAAAATGCTACATGCCCAGTAAAATTTTGTATAACATGACCACATTTATTTAAGAATATATTCCAATATCAAACAACAAACTTCAACAGTGCAAAACCGCAATTAATTTGTACCAATCAATGGTCACAATCGAATCATTATTATTAACTAACATTTATACCTTTTGTTACCTTTCACTCTTTGTCTTGTACACATTTATGGATTTTGCTAAATGCGTGTCATTGCAGTATCATGCAAAGTACCATCACTGCTCTGAAAATCCTCTGCATTCCACCTATTCATCATCTCTCTCTAGCCCCCTTAGCCTCTGGAAACCACTGATATTTTTATTCTTTGTAGCTTTGACTTTCCCAGAAGTCATGCAATATGAAGCCTTGAAATCATATAGGACATAGTCTTTCCCCATTGGCTTCTTTCACTTAAAAATATGCATTTAAGTTTTCTCCATGTTTCTTCATGGCTTGATGACTCATTTCTTTGTAGCCTTGAGTTTTGTCATATTTTATATAACCATGGAGCCGTTATCACTATCAAAGAAAGTAACATACCCATCATTTACAAAAGTTGCCTTATTCTATTTTGAAAATTAATAGGCTAAGACTTTGATTTTGAGAAGTTCGAAGTTTGTGTAAAAATTGAATGAAAATATCCAGAATTCTCAAGCTTCCTCACACACAGCCCCAATTTCCCCCATTATTAACATTTCCCTTTAGTGTAGGACATTCTTTTTTACAATTGTTGAGTCAATATTGATGTGATGTTATAAACTAAAGTTCACAGTTTATTTTAGAGTTCACTTTTTATTTTGTGCATTCTACAGGTTTTATAAAATATATAAGGATATGTATCTATCATTATATTAAATTACAGAACACTTTCACTGGAGTAAATATCCCTTGTGTTCTCCCTGTTCCTACTTTCCTTCCTCCTCTCTGAACTCCTGATAACCACTGATCATTGTACTCTCTTTTTCTGAATGTCAAACAATGGGAATCATATAGTACATAACATGGTATTACTTGGCTCCTTTCACTTAGTGATATGAATTTAAGGTTACTCTATTTGCGTGTGTTTGTAGCTCATTTTGTTTTATTGCAATAAATCCCTCCAATTATTGCTGAATGAACCCCTCCATTGTAGGGATATACTACATTTTGTTTGTCCATTTCCTTATTGAAGGGCATTTAGGTTGCTTCCAGTTAGGGGCAATAATTAATAAAGTGGCTTATGAAAACTGATGTGAAGATTTTGGATAAACATACATTTTCAACTAATTTAGGTAAATACTTAGCAATGCATGTTTACTGAATTGTATTGTGAGGCTTATGTTTACATTTGTAAGAAACTGCCAAACTTTCTTCCGAAAGTTCTGTATCACTTTCCTTTTTCAGCAATGAGTGCCTATTCCTGTTGCTCCACATTCAGCATTCAATGTTATCATTGTTTCGACTTTTAGACATTCGAAAAGTTGTGTGGTGGTATCTTGTGTTTTAATTTGGAATTCTCCAGGACCATAAGATGTTGAGCTTCTTTTCATATATTTGTTTACTATCAACATATCTTCTTGGATGCTGTATCTGTTTAGATCTTGTGGCTACATTTTAATTGAGTTGTTTTCTTATTGTTGAGTTAGAAGAGTTATTTGCCTATTTTGGATACAAGTCCTTTAGCAGATATATGTTTTGCAAATATTTTCTCCCAGTCTGAGGCATATCTCTTCATTCTCTTACTAGTGTCTTTCACAGATATGAAGGTTTTAATTCTAATTAAATCTTTGTTGTTTTTTAGTTGCTGAGTTGCCGGGAGCTGTCAGGATGCTTCCTTGTTCGGATGACAAGGTCAGGAGACTAAGAAAGAAATTGCAAAGCTGACTTTCTTTATCAGGGCATCCTGGGCAAGCCCCACCCTGGTATTTTTCTTGGGAGTTCTGTCCATGCTCCCATGCTCGGAACAATGGCTCATCTCAGTAGGTCAGTCCCAGTTGGAAAGAATTTGTCCTGAGATAATCCCCCCAGACCTTATCGACCAGAGGATCCAGGAAGGTGGATCACCTTCCCCGGGGGCTAAGGAGGAATGAAAGGGACATTTAAATAGATTACTCCTCCTACTACTAATTACTGGGGAGTTTACCAAGAGTTCTCTGGGGGTCATGGCAAGGCCACCACCAGAAAGGCTCATACTTGGGTCACCTTTCCACCTCCCACTCCCCTGACCACTCCACGGAGGAGGCTCTCTTCCTTGAAGAAATCAGGCTGGATTGGGACTTAGGAATGCTCATAACTGTGGCCAGCATAGTTGGAGATATTGATTGCTTTAGGATAATGTAGACATAGGAATTCATTATAGTAGTTATAAGGTTAATAGGGTTTTATTGCTAAAGCAGTGCTTCTAAACTGTCTCTTAGTCCTCTTTCCTCTTTCTAAACTGTCTCTTTGTCCTCTTTCCTCTTTAGAACTGAAGTAGGTTACTAGAATAAACAGTCTCAAGCTTAAGCCCTTCCCTCTAGCTTCTACATAGATGTATCTGATAAGAGAAATGTAACCTTTCTACTTAGGTTGATGTACTTATCATGATTGAATGAAGTATGCTGGAGACATTCAAATGGTAAACATACTATTGTTAAATCTAATTATATAAAAATCTGACTTCTGCAAAGGGAGTGTTTCATGATAGATTGAGGAATGAGCTCAATGATAAGGTTGTTATGGAAGGTAGAAAACAAAAAATTGTATAGAATGATAGGTGATGTAATGATGTAATGGGGATGTCTTTTGGCTATAAAACTGTAAGTCAACAACAATATATGAGAGACTTCTCCATCATCCCACAGACTAACAGCAATAAAGAGAGACTGCTCCATCACCACACATCAACTCAGCTCAGTTCTTCTTCCGCCAACGCCACTCATCCCTCAAGACCCCCGGACCCCGCCGAGGCTGGACCCCGGCACTGAGTCATGTCTGATTGTTTTGCAAAGCCATGCACTTTACCTGCCAGGCTCCTCTGCCATGGGATTTCCCAGGCAAGAATAATGGATTGGGTAGCCATTTCCTTCTCCAGGGGATCTTCCCACCCAGGGATCAGACCCACGTATTGGCAGGTCTCCTGTATTGGCAGGTGAATTTCTTAACCAATGAGCCACCTGGGAAGCCCAATTAAGACCCACATCAAAAAAAAAAAAAAAAGTATTGATCATACTTTAGCTGTTGTCTCTAAAATCTAACTGCCAGATGGCCTCACCAACTCAATGAACATGAGTTTGAGTAACCTCTGGGAGTTGATAATGGACAGGGAAGACTGGTGTTCTGTAGTCCATGAGGTTGCAAAGAGTCAGACACGACTGAGTGAGTGAACTGACTGGACTGAAATCAGTGATCAGCTAGATTTTCTTTTTTATTTTGTTTTTCAAGAGTTTTGTAGTTAAGTATTTTACATAAGTATTTGGATAGAAGTATTTTAGATCTATTGCCATTTTGAATTAATTTTCGTAAAGTGGTAATGTCCTTGTCTAGCTTCATTTTTTTTTTTTAAACTCAAATGCCCAGCTCTTCCAGAATCTTTTGCTGAGAATATGGTCATTTCTCCACTGTATTGTTTAATGCTTTTTTGTCAATGATACATTGATAATATTTATGTGAGTTCTGTCGTCTGTTTTGTTCCACTGATCTACTCGTCTATTTGCCAAGGCTACACTGTTTCAATCACTGCACGTTATGAACGTCCTTGTTATACTTGCTTATTAGTTCCAGGATATTTTTTGTTTATTCTTTGGGACTTTCTACATAGAAAATCATGTCATCTTTTAAATAAGACAGTTTTATATTTACTTCCTAGTCTTTATATCTTTTAGTTTTCATGTCTTATTCCATTAGATAGGAGTGGATAAATGTATCAGTACAAGGCATTTTAAATAGGAGTGGTGGGAATGTGCATCTTTACTTTGTTTCTGATCTTAGTAAATCTTCTAAAAACAAGCAAAGGCTGTTGTCACGAAGTACTAAATGTTTGTGGATATATAGGTATGAATGAAAATGTTTTAATTAGAAAAAAAAATGGTAGGGAACTCCTGAAACAAAGATTCAGATGGAAGTATGTGTTAAGGAGTTATCGACAATGATTGAAAAAAATGACTAGCCTTTTGGTGAAATGTAATTACTTCTTTTATTCATTCACAGTATCAGCTTTAGTGCTAATATATGTGTCTAAATAGACAATGTGGCAGGTTAATGAAAGAGAGACAGTAGAATTGTTAAAAAATAGCCTAACCATTGTTACATGATTTGTTTTTTAAACCTAGGTGCATAAACACATGCATTTAAACAAGTAATTAGACAAACCAAAATATATTTATGTATTTTAATTCCAAATTATGATTAAAAAGATATTTATTCTGAACTTTCTCATTCGTCTTCATTTTTTTAAACACACACATGCACAGTATATCTGAGGAATGCATTGCCTTGTACCAGTATATTCCAAATAGATCCCCCTTGATTCATATTTCCAGGTATTTAATTTTATAAAAGATCATTTTTGTTAAACTGTATGCTTAATTTGAACATGTCAGATAGCATACTTCATTCATACTGAGGAAAAGAAAGCAGGGTTACTTGTATACTGCATGCAATTCAGTGATGGGCTCTGTTCTTTTTATAATATAGCTTTTCCCAGGTGAGTTGTGACAGTGACTTTATAACCTCTGCACTTCATTCTCCTCTGAACATAAATTCAATATATGTGTAGGACCCCTGTAAATAGGAGGGACCTTTATTGAATTTTTTTCACTGAAAATGGGAAGGTAGGGAAGGATGGTGGGAGGGGAAGAGAGAGAGAGAGACAGAGAGACAGAGAGTGAGGGAGAAAGAGTGGAGTAAGCAATTCACATTTCAAAACAAAAATCTCCCAGTAGTGGGCCTGAGTGGAAATTCTACATACTGAATAAGATGTGAGCAAGTGGGATGGGAGTGGTTAAATGATGACATGAGGAAAGCCCAGATGTTTTTCTATCTATGTTAAGGCCTATATATGCGCTTTAAGCTGCTGTGGAAAAAGAATTGTCTGGAAGCCTCCTACCATTTACTTAGTCATTACTCTGCCTCATATTAATTATAACACAACATTGTAATTAAAGAATGAATATCTTGGATTCATAATTAATAATTGTATTTAATTTATAGGATGATTAATACTGTGTATCAACTTGGCTGGGCCATAGTGCCCAGATATATATTCAAACATTATTTTGGTTATTCTGAAAGGATGTTTTTTGATGAGTATAATATTTAAATCTGTGGACTTTGAGTAAAACAGATTGCTCTCCAACATTAGCTAGGTGGACCTCATCCAGTTAGCTGAAGTCCTAAAAAGAAGAAAAAACTAATATCTCTGAGCAGGAAGGAACTCTGTAGGCAGATCCGTGCTTTGATTTGAAATGCAACATAGACTCTTCCCTTGTTTCTCCAGCCTTAGGGCCTTTGAATCTAAACTGCAGGGTTTGGTTTTGCCAGCCTCCATAATCACACAAGCCAGTTCTTTAAAGTAAATATTTCTCTACTTAAATCCAAATCCTTTTGCTTCTGTTTCTCTATAAAATCCTGAAAAATATAACTCATACTCATAAATTAATTTCATGTTCTGTCATATCTTAGATATCACCTTTGTTTTGAAATAATAGTAACTGTTGACTGAATCACAAAGATAATATCTGTGGAAAGATAATTCTTGCCACTGATACTGAAAACACTACAAGCACTTTTTCACATGCATTGACATATAATGTTTAAAATCCAAAGAAAATTGAAACTGTAATCAAAAATCTTCCAAAAAACAAAAGCCCAGGACCAGATGGCTTCACAGATGAATTCTACCAAAAATTTAGAGAAGAGCTAGTACCTATCTTACTCAAACTCTTCCAGAAAATTGCAGAAGAAGGTAAACTTTCAAACTCATTCTATGAGGCCACCATCACCCTAATACCAAAAAAGCTGCCACAAAAAAGAAAACTACAGGCCAATATCATTGATGAACATAGATGCAAAAATCCTTAACAAAATTCTAGCAAATAGAATCCAACAACACATTAAAAAGATCATACATCATGACCAAGTCGGCTTTATCCCAGGATTGCAAGGATTCTTTAATATCCACAAGTCAATCAATGTAATACACCACATTAACAAATTGAAAGATAAAAACCATATGATTATCCCATTAGATGCAGAAAAAGCCTTTGACAAAATTCAACATCCATTTATGATAAAAACTCTCCAGAAAGCAGGAATAGAAGGAACATACCTCAAAATAATAAAAGCTATATATGACAAGCCCACAGCAAGCATTATCCTCAATGGTGAAAAACTGAAAGCATTTCCCCTGAAGTCAGGAACAAGACAAGGGTGCCCACTCTCACCACTACTATTCAACGTAGTTTTGGAAGCTTTAGCCACAGCAACCAGAGAAGAAAAAGAAATAAAAGGAATCCAGATAGGAAAAGAAGAAGTAAAACTCTCACTGTTTGCAGATGACATGATTGTCTACATAGAAAACCCTAAAGAATCCATTAGAAAATTACTAGAGCTAATCAATGAATATAGTAAAGTTGCAGGATATAAAATCAACACACAGAAATCCCTTGCATTCCTATACACTAACAATGAGAAAACAGAAAGAGAAATTAAGGAAATAATTCCATTCATCATTGCAAAGAAAATAATAAAATACTTAGGAATATATCTACCTAAAGAAACAAAAGACCTATATGTAGAAAACTATAAAACACTGATGAAAGAAATCAAAGAGGACACAAATAGATGGAGAAATATTCCATGCTTATGGATTAGAAGAATCAATATAGTGAAAATGAGTATACTACCCAAAGCAATCTATAGATTCGATGCAATCCCTATCTAGCTACCAACAGTATTTTTCACAGAACTAGAACAAATAATTTCACAATTTGTATGGAAATACAAAAAACCCTCTCATAGCCAAAACAATCTTGAGAAAGAAGAACGGAACTGGAGAAATCAACCTGCCTGACTTCAGGCTCTACTACAAAGCCACAGTCATCAAGACAGTATGGTACTGGCACAAAGACAGAAATATAGATCAATGGAACAAAATAGAGAGCCCAGAGATAAATCCATGTACCTATGGACACCTTATCTTTGGCAAAGGAGGCAAGAATATACAATGGAGAAAAGACAATCTCTTTAACAAGTGGTGCTGGGAAAACTGGTCGACCACTTTTAAAAGAATGAAACTAGAACACTTTCTAACACCATACACAAAAATAAACTCAAAATGGATTAAAGATCTAAACGTAAGAACGGAAACTATAAAACTCCTAGAGGAAAACATAGGCAAGACACTCTCTGACATAAACCAAAGCAGGATCCTCTATGACCCACCTCCCAGAATGTTGGAAATAAAGGCATGAATAACAAATGGGACCTAATTAAAATTAAAAGCTTCTGCACAACAAAGGAAACTATAAGCAAGGTGAAAAGACAACCTTCAGAATGGGAGAAAATAATAGCAAATAAAACAACTGACAAAGAATTAATCTCAAGAATATACAAGCAACTCCTGTAGCTCAATTCCAGAAAAATAAACCACCCAATCAAAAACTGAGCCAAAGAACTAAACAGACATTTCTCTAAAGAAGACATACAGATGGCTAACAAACACATGAAAAGATGCTCAACATCACCCATTATTAGAGAAATGCAAATCAAAACTACAGTGAGGTACCATTTCATGCCAGTCAGAATGGCTGCTATCCAAAAGTCTACAAGCAATAAATTCTGGAGAGAGTGTGGAGAAAAGGGAACCCTCTTACACTGTTGGTGGGAATGCAATCTAGTACAGCCACTATGGAGAACAGTGTGGAGATTCCTTAAAAAACTGAAAATAGAACTACCATATGACCCAGCAATCCCACTACTGGGAATACACCCTGAGGAAACCAGAATTGAAAGAGACACGTGTACCCCAACGTTCATCGCAGCACTGTTTATAATAGCCAGGACATGGAAGCAACCTAGATGTCCATTAGCAGACAAATGGATAAGAAAGCTATGTTACATATACATTATGCAATATTACTCAGCCATTAAAAAGAATACATTTGAATCAGTTTTATTATGAGGTGGATGAAACTGGAGCCCATTATACAAAGTGAAGTAACCCAGAAAGAAAAACACCAATACAGTATACTAATACATATATATGGAATTTAGAAGGATGATGATGATAACCCTGTATGTGAGACAGCAGAAGTATAGAACAGTCTTTTGGACTCTGTGGGAGAGGGCGAGGGTGGGATGATCTGAGAGAATAGCATTGAAACACATATATTATCATATGTAAAACAGACTGCCAGTCTAGGTTCGATGCATGATAGAGGGTGCTTGGGGCTGGTGCACTGGAATGATCCTGAGGGATGGGATGGGGAGGGAGTGAGGAGGGGGATTTAGGATGGGGACATATGTAAACCCATGGCTGATTAATGTCAATGTATGGCAAAAACCACTACCATATTGTAAAGTAATTAGCCTCCAACTAAAGTAAATGAATTAATTAAAAAACCACTGTAACCTTATATATCATAATATGGGCAGATATAAAAGTTATACAAAGATTAGTGTTATTTGGGTAGGTCTTAAAGCTGGATTTTGATACTTAGAATTTGAGTTCATATCCTTGACTTTCAGATCACTGATCCTTCTACATTAGTGTAATTTCCCTCAATCTAGCTCTGGAAGAGAAAGTTGGATATAAGTTATTCTCTGTGGAAAAAAAAAAATCTGTGCTATTTCATCTTAGTGGCTATTTAACTGTTTTAGAGAATAGCCTAAGGTTACTAGATTTCCTCATATGATATTGCCTTAAAATGAAATGTGCCTTTCAGAAATTTTCATAATCTCTTTAATAGCATACTATTTAGTGTATTACTGAGCACTTTAATCATACAATTTTAATTATTTTCAACTCTTGTAATGACCTTATTACCTATATCCATATTAATGGATGTCTTCCTTATAATGATCTACTTATAAACCATTTAAACTTCAAAATTATATTTTAAATATGCCATTATTGCAGAGCTTCTGTTTTTTATAATTAATTATTCAACTTCACTAGTTAACATATAAGTTGATTTTCAAAGGTTTTCTACAGGAGTGACTACATAATATTCATTTTGTAGATATTGCATATATTTCTTTGGAGGCAGCAAAGTACAAGTTTATTAATATTGTTACAGAGAAACCTTTTCCTCAAAGGATACATAGAGTGATCAAACTGTCAACATGGATTTGTACTAGTAGTTTCCGACCAATCATCTAATGCAAAAGGGCTAAATTAGAACTATTGATATTCTTCCAAAACGTCTATAAATTTTATTTACTATTTTATACTTAATTAAGGGAAAAATCCCTGGAGAAGGTTATCACAACCCACTTCAGTATTCTTGCCTGGAAAATCCCCATGGACAAATAAGCCTGGTGGTCTACAGTCCATGGGGTTACAAAGAATCAGACACAACTGAGCAACTAAGCACACAGCATACTTTTTAAAATATTTACCTAAGTGAAAAAGCTGGCTTAAAACTAAACATTCAAAAACTAAGATCATGGCATTCAGTCCCATCACTTTACAGAATAGATGGGGAAAGAATGGAAACAGTGACGTTTTATTTTCTTGAGCTCAAAACTCATTACAGTTGGTGACTATAACCAGGGAATTAAAAGATGCTTGCTCCTTGGAGAAAAAGCTAGACAAACATAGATGGTGTATTAAAAAGCAAAGACATCACTTTGCCAGCAAATTCTGTATAGTCAAAGCTATGGTTTTTTCAGTAGTCATGTATGGATGTGAGAGTTGGACCATAAAGAAGGCTAAGCACTGAAGAATTGATGCTTTTTAACTGTGGTATTGGAGAAGACTTTTAACAGTCCCTTGGACTACAAGGAGATCAAACCAGTCAATCCTAACGGAGATCAATCCTGAATATTCATTGGAAGGACTGATGCATAAGCTCCAATAATTTGGCCACCTGATGGAAAGAGTCAACTCATTTAAGAAGACCCTGATGCTGGGAAGGATTGAGGGCAGGAGGAGAAGGGGATGAGAGAGAACAAGATGGTTGGATGGCATCACCGACTCAATGGACATGAGTTTGAGCAAGCTCCTGAGGCGGCAAAGGACAGGGAAGCATGGTGTGCTGCAGTCCATAGAGTCACAAAGAGTTGGACACGACTGAGCAAATGAACAGTAACAACAAAATGATAGATATAAGATAAATACTAAAGGATAAAGGTTAAAATTTTGACATCCTAAGTATGAAAATTTTGCAGAGTACATTGAATTTTTAGATATCCAATTGCTTGAGTTGTTTTGTATGAATTCACAGAACTTTGAACTCTGTAATCAGTTTAAACATTAATAGTGTCATTTATATAACTCATAAATAAATAGGATGTATCTTTTCTTCAATAGTGACTAAATTAGTTGGCCTGGAGATAACTCAAAGTTTAAAGGAATCAGTGACATTTTTGTCAGACACTCTCATTTGGACAGAGATATTAAAGATTAAGTATAATCTCCTCCTCAGAGAAAAATCAGATTCATGAGAACTTGTCAAGCTCCAAGAAGGAAATAACCTTTTTACCTAGAGTTTGGTCTTACTGTATAATAAACCTTTTATCTAAATAAGACTTTATGACTTTATGTATACCTCAACTTTAAATTCTATTTTTTCTATGATGAGCCTATGGGCTTTAAACCTCATCTTTCTGTTCTTAAGGTCAGCTTAACTTTACCCTGTTATTATAATCTATGTTGACTTAATTGACCTTTTGATGCTAGTGTATCTGATTTTAAGTCTGCTCAGTCATGATAGCATCTCGATCTATATAACTTGCTAGATTTTACTTGTGATAGTTCATATTATCTTCTATCCCAATTCTGTGTTTATACACCATATGATGTTTGTTAAGGGAGTTTAAACAAAATCATTTGTATCTCTGATCCAGTCTCTTATGCTAATATGATATTCTAGATGGTACTTTTGTAGTTTTTGTGTAACAGTTACAATATTGAGTATCCTGATTATTTTTCTATATCAAATTAAATTCATTCAGAAGAGATGTAAAGATGGTTTAATGTATATTTGTAGATTTATTTTAAAAGGCTTGAATCACCAACTTTAAACAAATCTACAATAAATATTAAGAGAATGGTGATGAATAGTGGTGTTAATCATTCTCACTTCTTTTCTTTGCCTAAGTGCCGTCTTATTGGGTCCCCCCTTTTCCCCCTTACTTGTTTGTTAATCTATATTGAACTAATTCTGATCTCCCCTGTACCCCTCTCAAAGTAAAACTGGACCATGCCCTCAGTTAGGTGTTTCTGATTCTGACCCCAATTTGGAACCACTACCCTATTATTTTATAGTGGATATTAAATCCATTCCTCATTAATGTGGTGGTTAATTTTATGTGTCAACTTCACTGAATCACTGAGTTTCCAGGTATTTGATTAAATTTATTTTTGGATCTGTCTGTGAAGGTGTTTCTGGATGAGATTAGCAACTGAGTTGGTGAACTCAGTAGAGGATATTGCCTCCCCAGTGTGAGAAGTCACTATCCTGCAGATCGACAGCCTGTAACTGTGTGTGGTGATGAAAGTTAACAAAGCTTATTGTGGTAATCATTTTACATGTAACATGTAACAGATTATTGTATTATAGACTAATACTAATACAATGTATCTCAATTTTTAAAAGGGGTTATCAAATAGAAATAGATGAGATTGAAATTTAGCTGAAGCCAAAGACACTTTTATACTCTATGAATACAGTTGTACCTAAACTGCAGGAAAGAAAATTTTATATAGAGGCATGGTAAATCTGGAAAAACATTATACATAAATTTCCCTGGTACAATTTAGATGAAGGAATTGGAAAGATGGCAGCACAGAGAACTGAAGGCAAGTCAACAGTCCATGAAATATCTGAGAAATAAGAAATACTGAATAAGGCAGGGATCACTGATGAAAGAGAGAATATTTATTTATTTTTTAATAGGAAACATTTGGGAAGATGGTTTTAGATTTAAAAGAAAAAGTTTGGACTTTGAATCATATTTCTTAAATTTTAATTTCATTTTTTTTACTGATATCATTTTTAGAAGCTAATTATACATTTAACTCTCAAGTTTTCATTTGTATAATTAATCTAACCCTATTGTAGACATTTGTATTTTTCTTATAGTTGTTCACATTGTTTTCCCTTGTATGCATTTCCATAGTTCTCAATATGAAAGAATAGTTATGTGAAAGGAATAAGTGACACTTTGAAGCGAGGCAAGTTTGACCCTATAAGTAAGTTCTTAAAAATAAATTATACTATACATATATATATATTTATATATAGCATTTGAAAAACTATCTTGTCAACTAAGATATCATCAGATGTGTTAGACTAAAGGAATACTTTTTTCATCTGTCTTCCAAGTCATCACACTCTCTTGATTTTCTGCCCAACTGTGTAGTGTCTTAATAGAGAGACTTTGTCTGTTTGCCTACTCTTCTTCTTTTCCTTTGGAATAACAAGTAATTATGAATATAAATTTGGTGAGATCCTTGTACTTGATCCTTTTCCCTACCTATAGCAAATCCTTAGTAATATCATTCAGTCTTATGGCTTTTATAAACTATCTTATACCAAATTTGCTTTATTGTTATCTTTTACTTTTAGTATATCTCTATTTAACCACCTTTATGATCCAGACACCAAGAAGAGTGTTTGGCTATCATCAAAGAAATAAATACAATTGAAATATTACATGCCCAGTTTGCAGAATGATGAAGTAGACATGTATATGTCTGTTGAGAACTGCCCTCATTAGTCTATAATGAGATAAAAATGAAAGATTTGACAGATTAATACAGAAAACATTTAAAATAAGATGACATTAGGATTATTCTGAGTAAAGAAAAAAGAAAAATAGAGAAAAGAAGAAAGTTAATTCTCTGAAAAAAATTGTTTCTTTTTATGCTCTCCAATATGCATTGAGCAATATAATTTCTTTGCAAGTCGAGTCCACTAGTGGAACTAAAGCTATTCTGTTTTGTACAATTTTGCCCTGGATTTGTTACTGGAGTARAAAAAAAACACGTATTTTTGTTTACTGATGGTTTGTTGAAGCTTAAATAGTAATACACATACGTTGCATGGGAAAAGGTTTTATCTCAGAGTGTTAAATACCAATTGCTTTCATGCTAGTACAAACTGAGTTATCATACTGCAGTTACTAACTACGTTATCAAAGAACTTACTCCCTATATGTATTAGTTTAGGAATGTAAGGTTTCAGGTCTCACATTCAGTATTTAATCTATTTTAAGTTAGTTTTTGTATATGGTGTAGATACTGAGTGGTTCAATTGAATTCATTTGCACATAGCTGTACAACACTGTCAGTTGAAGAAACTATCCTTTCATGAGCATGTTTTTGGTTCCTTTGTTGTAAATCAATTTGACTGCATATGCATTGGTTTATTTCTGGGCTTTCTGTTCCATTGATCTATGTTGGAAATATCACCAAAGTTAATAGATTTTGCTTTGGTTATTCAAAGTCTTTTACTGTACTATACAAAATTTAGGATTGTTTGTTCTATTTCTATGAAAAATGTCACTGGAATATTGATAGAGATTGTGTTGAACCATAGATGGTTTTGGGTTGTATGGAAATTTAACAACATTAATTTTTCTGATTCCATGAACATGAAAAATATTTTCATTTATTTGTGTATCAGCTTATTTTATCATTATCTTATGGTTTTCAGTGTACAGATATTTTACCTCCTTTGGTAAATTTATCCTTGAGTTATTTATTATTTTTGATGAAGTTGTAAATGAGGTTGTTTTTGATTTCTCTTTATGATAATTAATGTTAGTATATAGAAATGTAATATATTTTTGTATGTTAATTTTGTAAGCTATACATTTACTGAATTTATTTATTAGCTAGACCTCAGAATTTTTGATGGAGTTTTAAGGGTTTTCTCTATAAAATATCATGGCATTTGTAAGTTTTAATCTCATTTTCATTTCATTTTCTCTATTTTTAATTTATATCATGAAAGCATTTGTACTTTCTCATTATATATTTATGTTTGTATTTTCTATCCCCTTATCTGTAATCTATATTTTAATATGTAAAAATATATTTTTCAAGATCAAGCATTCCTATACATCTTCAAAATTCCTTTCCCAATGCATTAACTGCCAATAAAAATGCCAATTTAGTTAACTCCTATATGCATATGTACTTTGTATACTGTGTATTACAGACATTATCTTTTATTACTTGAGGGTTTTAAATTTCATGTGCATTTGTCTTTTTTTATTTTTCTTTTTTACTGATTACATATTCCTCAAAGTCTTATCTTCTCTATGTGCTCAGTCACTCAGTTGCATCCAACTCTTTGCAATCCCATGGACTGTAGCCCACCAGCCTCCTCTGTCCATGGATTTCTCCAGGCAAGAATACTGGAATGGATTGCCATGCTCTCCTCCAGGGATCAAACCTAGGTCTTCCGCATTGCAGGGAGATTCTTTACTGCCTGAGCCACTAGGGCATATAGCAAACACTTAATATACATTTGTTTAGTGAAAAAATTTGCTGAAAGATTAGAAACCATCAGTGTAAACTATAAAGGATTATGATCACTACATTAAATCTAAGCTTCTTAGATTGAATATTTCTTGTTGTCAAATAGCAGTGCAACTTTATATGGGAAAAAGATGTTTACAGATACCAATTTAGAGACATTGAACTAACATAAACAAGCTTAAAAGACAGTAATCATATGCAGAGGCTAATAGAACAAATTTAGAAATTGAAACTAAAGCAAAAGTTCTCAGAAAATATGGGAAAATGTAGCTACCTGATATATCACACAGAACTGAGAAATTTGTTGCAAATATCAGACAGTAAAAAGTTAAGTAACCTATTTAGCTTGTCTTTCATCATTGTCATCAAGACATTAAATATGTAAAATATGAAAAACTCATTTTCAGCTAATTTGTGACAAGTTGTCTCACCTTTTATAGCCACATATTCATGCTTTTATTTCACATTTCTCTGTGTATATAAAACAAAATAAATTGAGGCAGTCTATTTGTAAAATAAAAAAAAGAAACTTTTATTACTTGTAAATAAAAAGTTAGAAGTTTGCAATCCCACCAACAGTGTAAGAGGGTTCCCTTTTCTCCACATCCTCTCCAGCATTTATTACTTGTAGATTTTTGGATTGCAGCCATTCTGAGTGGTGTAAAGTGATATCTCATTGTGGTTTTGATTTGCATTTCTCTGATAATGAGTGATGTTGAGCATCTTTTCATGTGTTTGTTAGCCATTTTTATGTCTTCTTTGGAGAAATGTCTGTTAAGTTCTTTGGCCCACTTTTTGATTGGGTCGTTTATTTTCCTAGAATGGAGCTGCAGGAGTTGCTTGTATATTTTTGAGATTAATTGTTTGTCCATTGCTTCATTGGCTATGATTTTCTCCCATTCTGAAGGCTGTCTTTTCACCTTGCTTATAGTTTCCTTTGTTGTGCAGAAGCTTTTAGTTTAAATTAGGTCCCATTTGTTTATTCGTGCTTTTATTTCCAATATTCTGGGAGGTGGGTCATGTAGGATCCCGCTTTGGTTTCTGTCAGAGAGTGTTTTGCCAATGTTATCCTCTAGGAGTTTTACAGTTTCTGGTCTTATGCTTAGATCTTTGATCCATTTTGAGTTTATCTCTGTGTATGGTGTTAGAAAGTGTTCTAGTACAGCCACTATGGAAAACAGTGTGGAGGTTCCTTAAAAAACTGCAAATAGACCTGCCATATGACCCGGCAATCCCACTGCTGGGCATATACACCGAGGAAACCAGAAGTGAAAGAGCCACGTGTACCCCAGTGTTCATCGCTGCATTGTTTACAATAGCCAGGACATGGAAGCAACCTAGATGCCCATCAACTGACGAATGGATAAGAAAGCTGTGGTACATATACACAATGGAATATTACTCAGCATTAAAAAAAAATTCATTTGAAGCAGTTCTACTCAGAGGGACGAAACTGGAGCCCATTATCCAGAGTGAAGTAAGCCGGAAGCAAAAACAACAATACAGTATATTAACGCATATATATGGAATTTAGAAAGACGGTAACGAGAACCCAGCATGCGAGACAGCAAAAGGAACGCAGATGTATAGAACAGACTGGCGGACTCTGTGGATGAGGGCAAGGGTGGGATGATATGGGAGAATGGCATTGAAACATGTTAATTATCATATGTCTAATCAATCGCCAGCCCAGGATTGATACTCGGGGCTGGTGCACCGAGATTTCCCGGGGGGAGGGAGGAGGGAGGGGGG
>ML662441.1:8098425-8120374 GCA_007570785.1 Antilocapra americana
GGGCTGGTGCACCGAGATGTCCCAGGGGGAGGGAATCGGGAGGGAGGAGGGAGGGGGGTTCTGGAGGGGGAGCATATGTAAACCCATGGTGATATCATGTCATTGTATGGCAAAACTAATAAAAAAAAAAAAAGTTAGAAGTTGTCGAAAAATTTAATTGACCAAAACCTAACTATTGAAGTTAAGCTTACGTTAGCATGAGTTTTAGATCTACAATCCTAGGAAAGCATGTGGACTATGCATATTTTTAGTCAGAACTGGTAAGGAACCTAAAACTTCCCTTATATTACTCTCATTCTACATGAAAAATTAATAGGAAGGTACTGGTGCTGTACAGAAAATAAAAGAAAAAAAAATTCTGCAGGTTTTTCTTTTTTCCTTCCTTCCTACTCCATTCTGATAAAATCCATTTCTTCCCAAAATATCATTTTCTCCTTTTCCCTTCAATTGGTTGATTTTCATAAAAATATTGTGAATTACTGTCATGCAATTAATTCAAATAAACTTGCCAGATAAATATCTCACTTTCTCACCTTTTCACTGTAATGTAATTCTCTATGTTTTCATGCTTTTATTTTATAAAATGCTTTTTACGTTGTATTATAACTAGCTTCATCTGCTTTTCTATGAGCCTGTGTTCTCCTATATGGAAAAGAATAGGTTATTTATCTTTCTAAATTCAATATTTTTCATGATGCCAAATGCATAAAATAACAACAAATTATTTAACAGATATGTGAGTAGATTCTCTATGTATTGCATAAATTCTGTAGTGCTTTTGAATCTATCTTAAATAAGCATTGAAAAGTCAATATTTACAGTGTAAATTCAGTTTCAATTATCCTATATAATTCAACAGATTATTGGTAAATATTCTTTATATGCAAAGAATAATACTACATTATAACATACAAATGCCATTATATTTTACCTTAAGTGAGCTAAAATATATATGTGGATAATAGATGTTTGGACAGAATATCAACCAGAGCTTAAACTGATGAACATATATGTGAAATAATATTTTAAAAATCATTTTTTTTTCTTCACTCAGTCATGTCCGACTCTTTGCGACCCTGTGGACTGTAGCCTACCAGGCTCCTCCGTCCATGGGATTTTCCAGGCAAGAATACTGGAGTGGATTGCCATTTCCTTCTCCAGAGGATCTTCCCGACCCAGGGATTGAACCCAGGTCTACCACATTGTAAGCAAGACACTTTACCATCTGAGCCACCAAGGAAGTCCAAAAAAAAAAAACATTAGATGTAGGAAAATAAAAATCCACCCAAAAGAGGTATTTATTGAGTCACCTATCTACATCAGCCTTCCCAGGTGGTGCTTGTGGTAAAGAATCTGCCTGCCAATGCAAGAGAAGAAAGAGGTTCGGGTTCGATCCCTGCATCGAGAAGATCCGCTGGAGTGAAAAATGGCAAGCCATTCTAGTATTCTTCAGTGAAAAATTCCATGTACAGAGAAGCCTGTTAGGCTATAGTCTATGGGGTTGCAAAGAGTCAGGCAGAACTGAACACATGACATTGAACATTCAGGGAATAATGCCTAATCAGTTCTTGTAGATGTGAAATTCAATCTATCTTCAACATCTATGGGTGTTACTGGAAAAAACTCAAAAAATACCACCTCTTCTCTGCACTCTGTCTTTATTTACTAGTAGGCTACCTCCATAAGGTGGCTGGCTATTAAGCTTAAATCTCATATTCCTATTTGAGCAAAAACAAAAATGAGACAAGTCTCCTAGACTTTGCAGAGGAGGAAAAAAAAAAAAAACTTGCAGTTATAAACATTTCTGTGCCCTAGCCAACCAGAGTCACTAGAGTGATGATCTGATTTGTCAGACTGAGTCAGAATATTCTCATAACTGCTTATGGAACGAAACTGAAATGTAGAAATATATGTATACATGGCTGATCCATTTCATTGAGCAGCAGACACTAATAGAGCATTGTAGAGCAATTATACCTCAATTAAAACAAAAAAGAAAAAAGGCAACATTTAACATTACAGAAGTGTCTACAATATTCTATAAAGACAAGGAAGATATGCATGCAATGCATGCTCAATTGCTCAGTTGTGTCCAATTCTTTATGACTCTATGGACTGCAGCCCACCAGACTCCTCTGTTCAAGGAAATCCATGGAATTTCCCAGGATGGAGTGATTTGCCATTTCCTATTGCAGAGGATCTTCCTGACCCAGAGATTGAACCCATGTCTCTTACATCTCCTGCCTTGGCAGACTAATTCTTTACCACTACACCACCTTGGGATCCCTGATAAGGTATGGTCATATTTTAAGATTAGCTTCCTATGGTTCTTCCTATGGTTTGGCATTCTAGGCTTCTGGCATTTCCTAGACTATTTTGTCAGCCCCTCTGACTTATCTCACTGACAGAAACTAAGAATCAACCTATTAAATTTGCCAGATACAGCATTTAATTAAGGATCCTGTTAATGGAACTTCAAGGAGCAGTTTGAAGTCAGTCTACAGTTTTAACCTCAGTCACGTTGCCAGAGTTTTGTACTCAGACAACTATTAAACTCAGAATCCAGAGTATACAGGTAGTTCTTATCCTATATGGTGAAGATGTAGGCTGTGGCCAGTCTCTTATCCATTACAATCCAAGCAGGAGAGTTTGGACTAGCTGACTTATTTTTGGTGCTTTAACCAATAATTAGAGGAGCTAATGGATCTGCCAACATGCAGCTCATATCCACTAGAGACAATCCTTGGCCCAATCATTCCCACATATAAACAAATAACCCAAAGGCATGCAAGTCATTTTGGCTTGGAATATATTATATTACTGAGTTTCAGTTGAGTCACTATTACATTGGTTTGCTGAAGCCTCATGGGCAATGTTACCAAATAACTGCAGATTCACCATCCATGCACGACAGAAGCCGAGTCCAACCAGGCATCAGGAGTGTATATACATTTGCATCAGTCAGATTGAAATGAGCTGGGCCAGTCATTGTGATTGTACTTTAAAGAGGAATCTACATTTGAAATTTGTCATTTATACAAAAAGGAGACTGACCATGTCCTTAGGAGTTCTTCAGTTGTCATAACATGTTGATGAGAATGCTGCTGATCCTTCCAGCTCCCCAGGTGCTTCAACTTCCTCTGGACCCAACACCACACTGAGAGCTCTATCTGAAATGAAGAGTTTTTTCACTCAGTGGAGAATGAAGAGTGGCCTATACTTTGCTCAGTAACTCCAGATCAGCTCTGGCTTAGCTAAGCCACTGAACTCTTCTGTTATACAGTGACCAAAACCAAAATACCTTTTCCAAGGGGGTATGTACTCCTGCCAAGTTTGTTCTTCCTTGGATACTGTCCTCCCCGCAAGGGTACCATAGGTTTTCCTTGTATCTATTTTATTAAGATTTTAATCATGATTAATTATTCTTTATAAACTTCCCCCGTTTAACATACAAAAAGACAATGAATGAAAAATAAAAGAAAAATAAGGAGACTAAATCAATGTGAACCAGGAAAGAAGTATAAGAAGCCAAAAGAATGAGATATTTTAGGATCTCACTCCAGCCTCAGAACCTTGGATAACAACAGGTTAGCAAAACTCAGTTAAGATCAGTGATTATTATCTAAAATAATGTGCACACCAAGTATTCATGGAAGCACTAACTTGATCATTCAAATATATATAATTTGGGACATTCTCCGTATGCAATCTTGTTTTCAATATTTAATCTTTAAAAAAAATGTGTTGCTCTTTCATTCTTTGTGATCAGAGGCTTGATGTTAACAATTCAAAACTTCTGTTTAGGCACACTAGGAAGCACACAGTCAAGAGAGATCTAGAATCTCAGTAGTCTTGCAATTCATAATCATCATGCTTCAATGTGATATAAATTATGAGAATATTCTTCATGTCTAGTATGCATGCCTCTGAAAAAGGAACAAATAATGTGAATCATATCTATCCGAGATCTGTAGGTTTGGGAAGAAGAGTCACATATGAAAGCTGTTGATAAAATGGACTTTACCTTTAAAATTATCCAGCTCCTCTTATTTTGGAGGTTGAAGGATTTTGCAATACAAAGAGCTCAATCATTGTGCAGGAGAAGAGAGAGAAGTGCCAGAGTATTCTCCTAAATGTGCTTTCTTGTTCTGTGATGCTGTGGTCATCACTTAGTCAAGAATGTATAAATGTTCAGTAGATGTCTAGGTGCTTAATTGCTGCTTATGCTTCATCTTCTGTAAATTAGTGGAGAGAGAATGATTTATGTGATACCTGGTATCATGAAAAATTATGATCTTATTACTCAGACTCAGAACTATCTAGTACAGGGAGAAGAAAAACCTTCTCCTGAACACATATACTGTTGAACTTTTTTCTGGTACTTAAAAGAAACAGTTCTTTAAATCTTTGTTTTTTCTTTTAGATGGGTTGTACAGAAAAAGAAAGAAAGAAAGCAAAAATAAAACTTAGACTACCCAATGAGGAAGAAAGTGAGAAAGAAGAGATAAAGAGCAAGAAACTGTGGTTTCCTTAAGTGGATGTAATTAGTCCTAGCTTTTTTATTTTTATTTTTTTTTCAATAATGGATATGTTCACCTTGGGATTGCTGGATTCCTACTCTGGGCTTAGGGATAGCTCACAGAACTCATCTGAACTCAACTCAAACTAGATAGTATGCAAACTTCAACCATTACTCCTTGGATCATATACTTGAGTCAATATATTATAACTCAGCACTTTGAAACTTTTGCTTCCCACCCAGCATTTTCATGACATTTTCTTCTGTATGTGTGGTTTTTCCTTATTTTTCTTTCTTTTGGGAACATCTGTAAATGTAAAATATTTAGGGTTTTATTTTTTTCCATCATTTCTTGTGTTTGTGGCTAGATGTGGACCATTCTGGATTAGGACTTTCAACTAAACTGCTGGGACCTCAACTAAAAATAAAAATTGGGTATAGCAAAGGATATTCAAGCATTTGGGGAGTGAATGAAAGATCGCAACTTCAAATGATAAGAATTAAAAAGTATTATGTAATATCCAAATTGTTTCGTTAAAACCCAATTAAACCCTTGTATCCATGCTCAGTTCCTAATAATCCATTGACAAATAGATTAGGTGTCATGGCTTGTGAATAAAAATAGATTCCATGAGGGAATGTAGCTTTTATGCAGATGAATTTAAAGTTTAATCTCTAGATATATTGATAGAATTAGCAATTTATTAAAAAAAATTTCCTCACTAGAGTAGATTAAATGAAAGCTTACATGCAGGGAAATGTAAAGAAAAAAAAATTCAGGCTACACAATGTGGTCTTTTGTGGCAACTCAGCCGCTACTAGGGAGTTGATCCCAATTCTGAAGAAATGTTCTATGACTTCAGTTGTGGCCTGGGTAAAATGGGGATGCTGCAGAGTTTTAATTGGAGTTATAAAGAAAGAGACATAAATTCATTTCCTGCTGCTGTCTGCCATTCCTTCATACCAGAATAAGAGAATAGATCTTAAAGAAAATAGAATAACAATACCACCTGGCACTAAACATAATGTTCTGGAAAGAGAATTGAAAATATTTCTTGTTAATATATAGAGAAAATAAAAAACTAAACCAGTATTTTATAGTATGAAAGAAGATATCCTAAATATGCTCCTATCAAATAAAAATAAACTAAGAAATGGAACAAAACTCCATAACCAATAAAAAGGAAATAACAAATGAAAAAAAATCTATTTCTGTTGCAATTAAAGTAAAAAATGTTAGATTACAAAAGATTTCTATTTCAGAGAAATTAAAGAACATGATTGGTCATAAAATTTAAAAGCATAATATTTTTTAAATGCCCATTGATTTATGCTATCATTTCAAATGCCATTTCCCAGTATAGCTTTAGGAGGATTCCTAAAGGAAAAGAAGAAAATGATGTAGAAGTAAGGCGATCTGCAGCTAGTTTGTGCATATCACAAAGAAATTAGAGGATAAAACTTGAATGTCCTAATCTTACCTCTAAACATAGAAGCCTGAGAAGAGATTTTATCTATTTATTTTTTAGTAAGTGAGGAGATTGAAAAGTCTAGGAGGCTTTGCTTACACTCATGTTTCAGAGTTATAATATGTTAATCAAATTTTATTTTTTGTTCTTTTCTGTGTGCTGCAGATAAGAATACATATGAGGAAGATTAATTATTTTTTTAAAAAGAATGTTCCAATTACTCTGTACATTTAAGTAAAATGTATACAAATTATTATAAAAAACATATCAAAATAAAGTAGAAAGACAACAGATTCATGTTAAAACCTTTTAGTAGAGAGTAAGAAAACATTTGGAAACAATTGCAACTGAAAAATTAATGGACAGTTTTATATTTAAAAAGAAATGGAATCAACCAAGTGGAAGTTAATACTTGTGAAATAAGATATATATAATATTTAAAAATATACCACTACAAGATCAAGCATAAATAGTATCCTGGTAATTCCTATACATACTAAGAATAGATATTTAATAGCAAAATTTCTTCCTCCCAAAAGACATTGCAACTGTACATTCTTTCAAATTTTCAAGTAACAGATGATTTGAGACTTAAAAAGTTCTTCCAGAGAAAGAGTTAGAGGAAATATTGCCCAGGTAAACCCATAAAACCATTATAATCTTGGAAATATATAAAACAAGTACACAAAAAAGTCTCAGAAATAAATATGCATATTTCTAAACAAAATATTAGCTTATAAAGTTATGCCATTGTCAAACTGAATATATTTCAAAATAAAATCTATAAATATCACTTTTCATTCAGGTAAATTATGAAAAATATGATTATAACAGATGCTGTAAGAACCTATGATCAAATTCTACCTCCACACTTGAGAAAACTCCGGTGCTTCTGTTTAACACAGTATGGAAAGACCTCATATGCAGTTTCATGCTGCCTTCACTACTTTATTTCAAAAGTCCTTTTCTGTTTTTAATCTAGTACCTCACAGTTGACGAATGTGTCTTTGTAGTATACCTTATAGAATAATGAATCCTCTTGACTTTTCTTAAGGTTTATTTGGCTCTAGATGACATCTCTTCTTTTTTCACAAATTTAGAGTAAAGTAAGTATTCAAATTTCCCAAAAACTCAAGTGAAAATTTTATGAGGATTGAAATTATTTATATTTATAAAGTAATTTGGATAAACTTGGCATCTTTATAGAGATTTGTCCTCCTATCCACCACCATAGAACGTTTATTTTGATAAAACTTCATTTTTTTATTAAAGGTTTAATTCTTTTCCAAGAGTGCACTTGTGTATTTTTGTTGAATTCATTGATTTTTAGATTAAATTTTTATTGCTGTCATTTTTTTTACATTGCTAAGCTGCATCCAATTCTTTTGCAAGTCCAGGGAATGTAGCCCACAGGCTCTTCTGTCCATGGGATTTCCCAGGCAAGAATTTTGGAATAGGTTGCCATTTCCTTCTCCAAATATCTTCCTGACCCAGGGATCTAACCCACACCTCCTGCATTGGCAGAGCATTTCTTCACCACTGGGCTACCTGGAAAGCTCATTACTGTTGTTAGTAGTACATTAATTTTCTATTTTTTTTCTGGTATTCTAACTATCATAGAGACATTTTTGTCATTTTCAACATATTTTGAGAAATGTCTACCTTTATTATTACTAGATTTAACAGTTATTTAATTTTTAACTTTTTTAATTCTTCCACACTCTTTATATTCTTCTAGACTCTTTATATTGTATCATTTCTTTCCATCTTCATTTTTCCTTCATACTAGAGCCAACAAAATTACGTTTTAAATGTATGATCCCTAGGGTCAGTTACTTTTAATCTCAAAACTCAAGTAGAAGAGAAAACAGATCAATGGCAATAGTAATATGCAGATGGTGGATTTATATATTGGTAAAACTATTTGGAAAATAAGTAGAATTACCTTTAAAGTTGAGCATTATAGATTTTTATTAGAAGTAATTCCAAGTACATTGAAAACTCAAGTTTATATATAATACAAGAGATGTCTGAAAGACTATTCAATCACAACACTGTTTGTAGGAATAGAAACCAAAAAAGTCTCAAGAAACTTTCATTTTCAGAAGAATAGATGATGGAATATTTGCATAGTTAAATATTATGTATTTGTTAGAATAAAATAAACTTCAATTTGGGTATATATTTGAAGTATATTCAGATACATTATTCATAAAATACCCCAAAAGACTATATAAAGTATGATGTCATTGTATGGCACAAATACATCAAAACCAAATGTACTTTGTTTCTTGGAGTGTAACTATATATGATAAAGTTACACTTAAAAAGTAACGGAATAGCAATCACTACAGTGAATTAAGTGCATGTCAGTATAAGTCATGGTTTGTAATTAGATAGATGCTATTTTTATTAATATACTAGTTTGGATATTGAGTTTATTTAACACATAAGTATGTGACATACATTTTGCATGTAGTAAATACTCCATTAAATAATATAGGGTTAATGTCAACTTCTTTTAAAACACCTGCTACTCCTCTCACTATAACAGGCATTGGCTTCTGGTAGGAAGAAGTTGGGCTACTGAGGAAGGTGATAAAACTGAAAATTTAACACTGGGAAATGACCCGTATAAAGGTTTTGTCTTAAGATTTTAGAAATTTTTATGTTTTTTATCACTTATTTTTCCCTCATGGTCAAGGAGTTGTGAGATTAGAGTCTCTCCAGGTGGAGTGGCCCGACATGTATATAAAATCTGTTCCTGATTTTAAAAAAAGATGATTTTCCTGAAGGTTGTAGCCTTTAAGAACCACATCTAAGGTCTTGTAGGCTTAGTTCCCTCAACAGAAATTGCTTTGTCCAATTACTTCTGGAAAGTGAATCATTCCCTTTCCACATGTTAAAAAGATTTTATATTTTTTGTCCATGTCTTTTAGTCAACTTTTATCACCTTTTTTGATGACTGTATACTAGAATTTGTCACAATATAATTACTTTATAATATAATTATTTTCTTATAAACTATTTATTTTCTTTTTTCCTTTAGGAGTATTGAAATTTCATAAGCACACTATTTTAACTACATCTTAAAGAATAATGTCTGTCCTCTTTCCTCCCAGTAGACTTTCAACTAATATTTCTCAAAGAGTGAGCAAATCATGTGTTTTGCAAAGTAATTTCATTAAATGATTGATAAAAGTTCTGCCCATGATATCGTAGTTGTCAAGCATAACATGTAGATAGTATTATTGCAAATCTGCATATTCCCAAGATTTTCTAACTTTCTTATTTAACTCTTCCTCATTTTATTCCAAAGTCTTTAAGTCTGTGCACATTGCATTTTTCTCATTTTTTTTTACTCCAGGGTTATTGTTCAATTCATGTCTATACTTATATTGTGAATAGATGAATGAAATAATAAATGAATAACTAACTAGATGAGTGTATGCCTACAGGTTAACCACATTTAATTCCTAATTTTTTGTGAAAAATTTTTTAATTAAAATATTCTTAGTTATATAATTTGAGTAATATAAAAACATAGTCTTAGAAAATTAATGTATACAGTTTTACCAAATGTAGCATAAGTGGAAGAATTCTGACAACAAATTAGTGCATTACCTAAATCATCCTAAATCATCTCCAAAGTCAGTTAAATAAAAAATTCAGATTAGATTACATTGTTTTACAAACTAACATGATGATCAACAACAGCAGAATAAAACCTATCAATGAATTTAATCTCTGAGCATTGTTAAGTTGGACTTCCTTGGTGGCTCAGATGGTAAAGAATCAGGCTGCAATGTGGGAGACCTGGATTCCATCCCTGGGTTGGGAAGATGCCCTGGAGGAGGGCATTCAACCCACTCTAGTATTCTTGCCTGGAGAATCCCCATGGACAGAGAAGCCTGGTGGGCTACAGTTCATGGGGACACACAGAGTCGGACACAACTGAGCACAGCACAGCACATTGTTTAGTTAGCATACTAACTAATGTGTGTATTTTCATACATCATTCAGAGCAGATGCATGTATATGCAAAAATAATTTTGCAGGAATTTTTTGAATAAATGAAAGTCATATGTTTTTAATATTTTAGAACCTTCTTACAGAATTTCAACTTTACAGAAATTTTGTTTGTTTCCTTCACTGATACAGTGAAGCTCTACCTACCACATCATTTAAGCAAAGAGTGCTTACTTGATAAATACCGGTTGAAAGAATGTAAAAATGTCAGCCCAAAGAAAAATAGATGTAAAGAATTATAATAAATGTAAGCCAATATATATATAGGAGTGTTTTGAGAATTTAATGCAATAACTTGGTACTAGTCTATATGAAATAACGATAGACAGCAAAATTAGAAAAATGATGATGGCATAGGGACCTTGCTTATAGTAACCTTGCTTTAACCAAATGCAACATTATTTTTTTTTAATTAATTAATTTATTTTTTAAAAATTTTCTTTACATTATTGTGTTGGTTTTGCCATACATTAACATGAATCCACCATGGGTAGCTTAAGCAAAATAAAAATTCATTTGTAATCTGATAATTGCATATATGGTCCAACAGGTATTATAG
Organism: Antilocapra americana; assembly: GCA_007570785.1. NCBI lineage: Eukaryota > Metazoa > Chordata > Mammalia > Artiodactyla > Antilocapridae > Antilocapra > Antilocapra americana. The sequence continues at coordinate 8,109,002 of ML662441.1, forward strand.
AGACTCATAAAAATGTGCTGTCATGAAATTTATGACAATTGGTAGATTTAAGTCATTCAAATGTGTAAAACATATATATTTGCTAAGACCTTACCATGTGTCAGTCATTATGCTAGGTGATTGGAAAAATAAATTATCAAATAATAAATACAGTTCCTGTATATATATAAGCTTAAAATACCAAGGAACGAAAAGTTATTCATGCAAATACGTATAAAATTGCAACTGCTATAGATACTTCCTATACAAAATTGAGGGCTGCCCAGGTAGCGCTAGTGGTAAAGAACCCGACTGCCAGTGCAGGAGATGTAAGAGAGCCGGGTTTGATCCTTGGATGGGGAAGATCCTCTGGTGGAGAGTGTGGCAACACCCTTAAGTATTCTTGCCTGGAGACTCCCATGAACAGAGAAGCCCGGCAGGCTACCATCACAGTCCATTGGGTCACACAGAGTTGGACAGGACTGAAGCGACTTAGCACACGCACACCTATACACAGATACTTCAAATAAAAACTGAATGCTATATGACAACCTGTAATGTACTATATAGATTTGAATGATATCAAACATTGCCTAGTATGATTTAATATTGAATATTGATTGGACCTGAAATTCTGTTGAACTTTAGGTTTTAGATACCTAATACCTAAAAGGTAACAAGTGACTTAGGTCCATCATCTTTAACCATATTTTGACTCTATGGGAGAGGGCAAGGGTGGGATGATATGGGAGAACGGCATTGAAACATGTAAATTATCATATGTGAAATTAATCGCCAGCCCAGGTTTGATGCTTGATACAGGGTGCTCAAGGCTGGTGCACCGGGATGACCCAGAGAGATGGAATCGGGAGGGAGATGGGAGGGGGTTTCTGGAAGGGGAACACATGTATACCCATGGCAGATTCATATCAATGTATGGCAAAACCAACACGATAATGCAAAGAAAACTACAAAAAAAATAAATTAAAAAAATAAAAATAAATAAAAATATCAAATGATCATAAATGATCATTTGATATTGCAGTATATCAACCAACTAAATATTGAGATGACCTATTAGCAAAGGAAGAAAATTCCCAATTTGGTTTTTACAAAGGAATCAAAGAGTTTAGCTTTTTTTATTTTCCCCCCTTTGAAGAAACAGTAAATATTCAAACTTCTGTAAAACACTGCAGAAATTATCTGTCCAGCAACCATCAAGTTGCTTAGGTTGCCACAGTGCATCTCACCTTCCAGAGACAGACAGTCTCTCTTTTTGAATAGCAGTGAAAATTGTCCTGATGAAATTGTGTAGTGTATAATAATAAACAGACATTTCTCAAAAGAGAACTGCAGTAATCAACTGCAGAATTTTGTATAAGAAAATTTTTGTTTCCTTTTTGAGAATTAAATATATACCAATAGACTGGTCACGACAGCCACTGCTAGAAGCTATACATGTATATCCTGGAGAGCACATGGCAACCAACTCCAGTATTCTCACCTTGGAGATATAGGTACAGGATGGATAGAGGAGCCTGGCAGGCTACAGTCATAGGGTTGCACAGAGTCGGACATGACTGAAGTGATGGGGCACTCACACATGCATATATGCATAAAAATACGTCAAGAACATACTTTTAGAAAACAATAGCAAATATCTTTCCATTCATGTTCTAATAAGTATCATATCTACATCTGTGAAATTTTCATAATTCTGTATATATATATATGTATGATTTCTCATGGATATTGTGACATATATCAAGCTCTGAAACCTAATTAGATAGAAATGTTTTCAGTGAAGTATATTTCAGAAAACGTATATGACAACTTAGCATTGTGATTTTAGACATTTCTTTTCAAAATAGTGTCTGATCTAATAGTGAATAGTACAGTTTCTTTTTATACTTTTAAAGCAAGGCTCATAAATTTTTATTACTTAAATTGTTATATTTTATTATTTGGCACATTTAATATTTAAAATTAGAGTTGTCATAGATTTATTTCAGTGTAATGCTTTATATTCTATGCTAATATAGAAAATGTCATTTGAAGCCATGATTATTAATTATTCCCATCTATGCTCCTTTACAATATTTGAGTAATGAGCCATTGGCTGTAGTGGCTCTGTGTCCCTGATTACTGAATAGTGCCTTACTTTTAATGTAAATTGTTGCTACAAAATCGATACCTCTTCTAATTAAATGAATTAATGGATTTGGGCACGAGAAAAAAAACTGAAATGTATTCCTTGTAAACTTTTCAGAGCCCCATTTCAATAATGAATTATTTGATTAGCAATGACAAAGGAAAAAGTTCAAGGAGACTGCCTACAAAGTAATCTGAGACATTAAAAAAAAATCAACTCTTGTCACCTTTCTTTTCATGATTATTTTATATGACATTACAATTTAGGTAGAACACTAATGCATTTTAAAATTATTTTAACTGCTTGGCTAAATTTAGTCCTTTACAGTGTCAGGATAATCAGGAATTTATTAATTTCTCCATTCCTACTGCTGTTCATTTGATTTTGCAATTTAATTATTGTAATTATCTTAGTTACCTTGGTGATACTGATAATGTTGTTGTTGTTTAGTCACTTAAGTTGTGTCCAACTCTTTTGCAACCCCATGGAACTGTAACCCATGAGGCTTCTCAGTCCATGGCATTTCCCAGGCAACAATACTGGAATGGGTTGCCATTTCCTTTTCTAGGGGGTCTTCCTGACCCAGGGATCAAACCCGAGTCTCCTGCATTGGCAGGCAGATTCTTTACCACTGAGACACCAGGGAGGATTGATGTTGATAATGTTAATACATTAATGAACTTATTTTTCTTTTTTTTTTTGCATTTTACTTTCTTGGCCTCAAGAATTATATATAGAACTTAATTATTTCTAAAGATTTTGTAGTTTACACATTATCATTTTATATTCATTTGAGAATATGAATTTTCACCTTGTTTGTACAAATGATTGAATGTGACCATATTTAGGAAATTATTTCTTAAGAATTAATATTGATGATGAAATTAGTTGATTCCTAGCAGAATTCCAAATGTGATGCTTTGGGAGTAATGGTAAGGGAGTTCACCTTTTTTTTCCAAACCCATATATTCTTCCTACAGAGGATACAGAGACATAGAGGTCTATGACTCAGTAATCATAGCGCCGTTTGGAGGACAACATACTATCCTCATGGTGTATTGTCTCCAAGCTGGGCCTTCAGAAGATAATTTCAATGTACTAGTAGGGGAGTTGTTTTTGAAATGAATGTATACATATATACATATACATTATGTGTATATATGTATTAAAAACTCTGATATCTTAAAATAGGTGGTTTTCTCTTTATTTTGAAAAATAAGATTCATATTTAAATATTTAAGAAACTCTATAACTCAATAGTAAAAATTAAATGAAAGTGAAAGTCGTTTAGTAGTGTCTGACTTTTTGCAATCCCATGCACTCTGCAGTCCGTGGAATTCTCCAGGCAAGAAAACTGATGTGTGTAGCCTTTCCCTTCTCCAGGGGATCTTCCCAATCCAGGCATTGAACCCAGGTCTCCTGCATTGCAGGCCGATTCTTCACCAGCTGAGCCACAAGGGAAGCCAAAAATTAAGTAGCCTGATTAAATAATGGGCAAAAACATTTGAATAGATATTTCACAAAAGAAGACATACAAATGGTCAACAGGTATATGAAAAGGTGCTCAACACCATTGTTCATAAGGGAGATATAAATCAAAACCATGGTGATCTATCATGTCACACCTATTAGAATGTCTGTTACCAAAAAGAAAAAAAAAAACACCCCCAAATATAACAAATGTTAGGAAGGATTAGAACACTTGTGCACTGCTGGTGGGAATGTAAAAGAGTACAGCCATATGAAAGATAGTATAGTAGTTACTCAAAAAATAAAAAAATAAAACTACCATATGATTTAGCAATGCCACTGGATGGATATATATCTATATCTATATCTATATCTATATATATATATATATCTGTATAGAGTCTCAAAAAGGATTGCAATCAAGATCTCAAGAAATATGTATATACATTCCTATGTTCACTGCAGAATTTTTTGCATAGTCAAGACGTGAAAGCAACCTATGAGACCATTGACAAATGAATGGATAAAGAAAATGCGGTACATGTATACAATGGAATACTGCTCAGTCATTAAAAAGAATGAAACAATACCATTTGTTACAATGAATGAGTCTAAAGGTTTTTATATTGAGTGAAGTAAATCAGACAGGGGAGAAAGAGCATATGACATACCATATATGGGAAATCTAAGAAGAAATGATACAAATGAATTTATAAAACATAAACAGGCTCATGGGGTTAAAGAATGAACTTATGGTAGCTGAGGGTAAAGATGAGAGAAGGAGTAGTTAGGGAGTTTGGAATTGACATGTCCACACTGCTATATTTAAAATGGGTAACTAGCAAGGTCCTACTGTATAGTGCAGGGAACTCAGCTCAATGTTATATGGCAGCCTGGGTGGGAGGCAAGTTTGGGGGAGAATGGACAAATTTATATATATGGTGGAGTCCCTTCACTATTCACCTGAAACTATCACAACATTGTTAACCAGCTGTACTCCAATATACAATAAATAGTTAAATATAGTAACCTGTGTGATCAGGTGAAAAAAAGAAAAAGAAAATGTGGTATACATATACAGTGAAATATTATTTAGCCTTTAAAAAGAAGAAAATCTTGCCAAATGCAAGAACATGAATTAATTTGGAGGACATGATACTAACTGAAATAAGTCAGTCCCAGAAGGACACATGCTGCGTAATTCTACGGTAAATTCCCTATATACAAACCTTCAACTTGCAAATATTCAAAGATGCTAACATTCATTCCATCAATGTCAGGCACGAGTGATATTGAGCTTGTCCTTTACCTCCTACTCCTGAGGATCCATCAGCTTCTACCATCTCTCACATCTTTTCCCCCCTCTAGTTGGTAACTCTTCTTACCTGTTCACTTGATGCCAGGCCCTGTGTGCCAGCTGTTGTACTGTGCTGCTGTACTTTTAAGGTACTCTACTGTAAGATTAAACATGCTTCTTTATTTTTATGTTTGTTTTTAAGCATTATTTGTGTGAAAAGTACTATAAACTTATTACAATACAGTATTAATAGCAGACTGTGTTAGTTTGGGTACCCAGGCTAACTTTGTTGGACTTACACACAAATTTACTTAAAACCCACTCTCAGAATGGAACTTGTTTGTATGTGAGAGACTTAGTGTAGTTGTATGAGGTATCTGAAATAATTAAATTGATAGACACAGCAGAATGGTGGTTGCCAGGTGGTGAGAGAAGAGTGAATGTGTAGCTGCTATTAGAGGAGTATAAAGTTTCAGTTATTCAAGATGAATGAGTTCTAGAGCTCTGCTGTACATCACTGTGCCTACAATGGACAATTCAGTATTGTGCACTTAAAAATTATTGAGGGTAGATTTTACATATCAGGATATAATACACCTCTCCTGTTGTACAGATATAAATATTTAAATCAGTGGCTTATTTTGACATAAAATTGATAAATATCTAATGCAGAGAATGTAAAAAGAACATGCAAAAAGACAAAAAAAACTACAATGCCACCAAACATAAATAATCAGTGGCTAACATTTAGAAATATCTTAGAAAGCATCACTATGAACAAAGCTAGTGGTGGTAATGGAATTTCACTTGAGCTATTTCAAATCCTGAAAGATGATGCTGTAAAAGTACTGCACTCAATATGCCAGCAAATATGGAAAACTCAGCAATGGCCACACAACTGGAAAAGTCAGTTTTCATTCCAATCCCAAAGGAAGGCAAAGCCAAAGAATGCTCGAACTATTGCAAAATTGCACTCATCTCACATGCTAGTAAGTAATGCTCAAAATTCTCCAAGCCAGGCTTCAGCAATAGGTGAACTGTGAACTTCCAGATGTCCAAGCTGGTTTTAGAGATCAATAGCCAACATTTGCTGGATCATCCAAAAAGCAAGAGAATTCCATCTTTTTCTGCTTTACTGACTATGCCAAAGCCTTTGACTGTGTGGCTCACAATAAACTGTGGAAAATTCTGAAAGAGATGGGCATACCAGACCATCTGACCAGTCTCTTGAGAAAACTGTATGCAGGTCAGGAAGCAACAGTTAGAACTGGACATGAAACAACAGACTGGTTCCAAATAGACAAAGGAGTATGTCAAGGCTGTATATTGTCACCCTGCTTATTTAATTCATATGCAGCGTACATCATGAGAAAAGCTGGGATGGAGGAAGAACAAGCTGAACTCAAGATTTCCAGGAGAAATATCAATGACCTCAGATATGTAGATGACACCATCCTTATGGCAGAAAGTGAAGAACTAAAGAGACTTTTTTTTTTTTTATTATTGTTTTTGCCATACATTGTCATGATATCACCATGCGTTTACATATGCTTCCCCTCCGGGTCCCCCCTCCCTCCTCCCTCCCCCCCGGGAAATCTCGCTGCACCAGTCCCGAGCATCAATACTGGGCTGGCGATTGATTAGACACATGACAATTAACATGCTTCAATGCCCTTCTCCCATCTCCTCCCACCCTTACCCTCATCCACAAAGTCCACAAGTCTATTCTATACATCTGCATTCCTTTTGTTGTCTCCCATGTTGGGTTCTCATTACTGTCTTTCTAAATTCCATATATATGTGTTAATATACTGTATTGTTGTTTTTGCTTCTGGCTTACTTCACTCTGGATAATGGGCTCCAGTTTCGTCCATCTGAGTAGAATTGCTTCAAATAAAGAGACTTTTGATGAAAGTGAAAGAGGAGAGTGAAAAGACTGGCTTAAAGCTCAACATTCAGAAGTCTAAGATCATGGCATCTGGTCCCATCTCTTCATGGCAAATAGATGGAGAAACAGTGGAAACAGTGTCAGACTTTATTATTTTGGGCTCCAAAATCACTGCTGATGGTGACTGCAGCCATGAAATTAAAAGACACTTACTGCTTTGAAGGAAAGTTATGGCCAATCTAGACAGCATATTGAAAAGCAGAGGCATTACTTTGCCAACAAAGGTCTGTCTAGTCAAGGCTATGGTTTTTCCAGTAATCATGTATGGATGTGAAAGTTGGATGATGGAGAAAGCTGAGCACCAAAGAATTGATGCTTTTGAACTGTGGTGTTGGAGAAGACTCTTAAGAGTCCCCTGACTGCAAGGAAATCCAACCAGTCCATCCTAAAGGAGATCCATCTTGGGTGTTCATTGGAAGGACTGTTGTTGAAGCTGAAACTCCAATACTTTGGCCACCTCATGCGAACAGTTGACTCATTGGAAAAGACCCTGATGCTGGGAAGGATTGGGAGCAGAAGGAGAACGGGATGACAGAGGATGAGATGGCTGCATTGATTTGATAGACATGGGTTTGGGTAGACTCCAGGAGTTGGTGATGGACAGGGAGGCCTGGCATGCTATGATTCATGGGGTCGCAAAGAGTCGGATACGACTGAGTGACTGAACTGAACTGAACTGATAGTCATATATTTGAGTGTATTTGTAGAGTTATTTCCATGTGGTTTTTATTCTCTTTTCCATTTAGTCATACATTATAATCATTTTCAAGTAACTAAATATTTTTTAAAAATAAAACTGCTGTATGTGTAATAATCCTTGCATTTATTATAATTTATTTATAAACATTATCTTATATTTAGACTTTCTCATTTCTCATTTTAATAATAAAAGTATCTTCAATTTCATTAAGATAAATCTTCCTTCATATCTTTGATTATTTCTTTAGAATGGCTTCATACTCCAACTATCATTAATAATATACCACAGACAATAATAATACTACAACTACTTTTGTACTATATAGCTAGAACTATTATGAGTGTCATTTCATTTAATCATCTCAAAAAATCCAATAGAAAGCTTTCATTATCCTCTTTTTTCTAATGCAGAAATCCAGTCTGAGGTTAAGTAACTTAATATTAGTTAAAACTCTGCCTATTAACTAAAGAGGTTTTAAGGGCCAGATTGCCTGGATTTAAAGCCTACTTACTCCCTTACTGCTTATATAGCTTTGGAAAAGTTATTTAATATTTTACTTAATTTTCTCATCTTTAAGATTCTGATGTTAAAAGTACTTTAATGTTTTATTGTGAGAATTAAACAAGGGATACATACCCCACATTTAAACTAGCTCCTGGTTAGTAAAATTTGCTTCAGAAATGTTTGCAAATATGAAGTTGAAGTCTTCTGAGAATAATAGAAAATTAGAATCCCTAAAATACAGTGGACTGACAATCAATTCAAGCAGTATGGCTAACTGTACTATATCCTTTGTCTTCTACAGAGTTTTCAAATATCTATACATATATATTCAGTTGGAATTTGGAGGCAAAGAAATTGACTATTTACCAATACCAGGGTACTTAGAAGGCAGAAGCGTTAGATCAGCTCCCAGGAAGAAAGAAATGAGATCAGAATGGAAGTTCAACAGTAACAGGTAGTTAGAATTCCAATAGAAAGATAACAATAACAATATATTCTATTTTATGTAAATGCAGGTATGAAATTTCCTAAGAGACACTGATTAGGGCATTGGAGTTAAATTTAAATATATTTCAGCAAAAGTTTGAGCTCAGTATGAAATGATGATGAATGATTAGATTGGGTGAAGAGCTGAATTCAGTTTTGGACTTGTTGAGCTAGAGGTGCACGTTTGTCTTTAAGTAGGGAATTCCTATAGAGCTGTATGTGCAGTTCATCTCATAAGGGTAAGGATCTGACATACAAGTGGAAGTAGCTGATGCTTGGTTGATATGGAATTATTAATATTGCTGCTTCATATATATATAATATATTGTATGTATATATATATATATATATGTATATGTATATGTTAGTCACTCAGTCGTGTCTGATTCTTTGTAACCCTATGGACTGTAGCCCTCTAGGTTCTTCTGTTCAAGGGATTTTCCAGGTAAGAATACTGGGGTGGGTTCAGAGTGGGTTGCCATGCCCTCCTCCAGGGGATCTTTCCGACACAAGGATCAAACCCATGTTTCTCTCTCTCTCTCATATATATATATTTTATATATATATGTGTGTGTGTGTATATTTATATATTTGTTTATTATTTAATTTTTGTAGATTCTAAAGTAGATATGACAAAATGTCAAGAAATGGAACTAAATCAGAGGTGGACATATCTGAGAAAAAAAATTAAAATTTGTAGTGCTAAATGAATGACAGTAAGTTTCTGTGGAGATGAATGCAAACTGTTGAGTTCAATAGTTTGCTGAAAGCTTGAGTCATCAGTAGGGTAAAATCTGTAAAGATAACTAGGTCTGAAAGAGATTTGAACATTAATTTTATCCTTTAATATATTTTACAATTTTTATGACTTAAAGTTTTAAAATATTCACAAATAATGTATTATTATGTCAGATAAAACCATATATTGAAAATACAGTTATTTCAACTCTAAATGGAATCGGAACCAAATTAGTTTTATTCCACAATTATTTTATCTACTTGAGCACAAAATTAAAACTCTTGATCATATCTTATTTAACCCTATTAAACTTTAAATTAAGAGAATTTATTAATGATGATATTATACTGTAAAAAGTCTTTAATGAAACAGTCACCTGAGTTTTCCAAAGTATTATATCCATATTATCAATTTGTATTTATAATGCAAAACCACATGTACAGAGTTTCAGCTTAGCACAATCTAAATCTGTTATTTACCTTGAGAAAAATAGAAATATAATAGAAATATAATCAAGATATATACATGAAATTTATATACTAAGAATACTTTTAGTTCACTCACATTGATAAATCACTGGAGGTTTATGGATAAGAAGGCTTGATGTTTTTGAGATTTGGTTGTTTAATAGTAAACAGCAATTGGAAAATGAAGATAAATTTAGGGCTAATGATGTTTTGATATGAAATTTCCTGTATTTTATTGGTAACTTTTTCATTGAATGATAGATTCTTTAACATCTGAAATTCTTACAATTTTTGGAAGTTTCACATATATGATTTCATATAATCCCATAATAACAATTAAAAAAAATAGTCCTCTAATCCTATATTGCCTCTCCCCTAGCCATCTCCCCACTGGTAACCACTAGTTTGTTCTTCATATCTGTGAGTCTGCTTCTTTTTTGTTTTATTCTCCAGTTTGTTGTATTTTTTGGATTCCCCATATGAGTGATATCATATAGTATTTCCGACAAAATTTTCAGTAAATATTAATTGATTTGTTGATGAAAGTGATGTATAAACTGTATATAACAGAAATAGACAAGAGTTTTGTTTGAGCCAAATCGAGTACTATAGCCCAAGATATAGGCTCAGGAAGCACCCATGTTGTGTTCTGCTGGACTACAAAATGGGGAAGACTTACAAAGGCAAAACTCACAAAATTACATAAGCTATTATATTTGTCAAGATGACTGGAAGTGCCAAGAAGTAAAGGTGCTCTTTAAGCAAGGATTTTGGAGTCTGAAATGTTTGCACAGTTACAAGGGAAGAACTTGAGACTGTAAGGTTGTAGCTGGCAGCTGTTGGCTGATATTTTTTTTTGTGTGTGTGTGTATGTACTGGCCCCCCCTCAGTAGCAAACCCCTGAGCCCTAATCCTCTGATTCCTCTTCCCCCACCCATTCTCAGGCCATTCCCCGGAGCAGCCAAGGTTCCTGGGCCCACAGTACCCCCTGATGGCCAACACAAGGAACTTCCTTTTCTCAATCATTCTTTTTTTTTTTTTTTTTTTTTTAATTGTTTTTGCCATACATTGTCATGATATCACTATGGGTTTACATATGCTTCCCCTCCGGAACGCCCCTCCCTCCTCCCTCCCCTCCGGGAAATCTCGCTGCACCAGCCCCGAGCATCAACCCTGGGCTGGCGATTGATTAGACATATGATAATCAACATGCTTCAATGCCCTTCTCCCATATCATCCCACCCTTACTCTCATCCACAAAGTCCATGAGTCTGTTCTATACATCTGCGTTCCTTTTGCTGTCTCGCATGTTGGGTTCTCGTTACCGTCTTTCTAAATTCCATATATATGTGTTAATATACTGTATTGTTGTTTTTGCTTCTGGCTTACTTCACTCTGGATAATGGGCTCCAGTTTCGTCCACCTGAGTAGAATTGCTTCAAATGAATTTTTTTTTAATGCTGAGTAATATTCCATTGTGTATATGTACCACAGCTTTCTTATCCATTCTTCAGTTGATGGGCATCTAGGTTGCTTCCATGTCCTGGCTATTGTAAACAATGCAGCGATGAACATTGGGGTACACGTGGCTCTTTCAATTCTGGTTTTCTCAGTGTATATGCCCAGCAGTG
>ML662441.1:8155374-8269098 GCA_007570785.1 Antilocapra americana
TGCTTCTGGCTTACTTCACTCTGGATAATGGGCTCCAGTTTCGTCCACCTGAGTAGAATTGCTTCAAATGAATTTTTTTTTAATGCTGAGTAATATTCCATTGTGTATATGTACCACAGCTTTCTTATCCATTCTTCAGTTGATGGGCATCTAGGTTGCTTCCATGTCCTGGCTATTGTAAACAATGCAGCGATGAACATTGGGGTGCACGTGGCTCTTTCAGTTCTGGTTTCCTCGGTGTATATGCCCAGCAGTGGGATTGCCGGGTCATATGGCAGGTCTATTTGCAACTTTTTAAGGAACCTCCACACTGTTTTCCATAGTGGCTGTACTAGTTTGCATTCCCACCAACAGTGTAAGAGGGTTCCCTTTTCTCCACATCCTCTCCAGCATTTATTGCTTGTAGACTTTTGGATGGCAGCCATTCTGACTGGTGTAAGGAATCTTTCACAAGATGTGTAAGTCCCAGTCCCGAGTATCACATTGTTAGACCCAATTGAAGCTCACTCATATATGACCACACTATGATTTCTGAGAAGTTTTGCCAATAGCATTCTCACTTATCTTCTGACGAGGATCAAAGTTATTTCCTTAGGTCCTCAGCATATCATCTAATAAAAAATTCCTTAGCTTCTGTTAAAAAATTATTTCCAAGCTTACTTAACTTCAAATCCCACAGAAACACGTTACTGCCTTGGGAAATGAAGTATACCCGCATGTTTCTCCTGGTCTACGCAAATCCAGCACATAGCTTTCAGCTGGTTAGGTAATGCATAATTAAACAATTGCTTATTTTGAGCAACTGAATGTATTGTTGAAATAGTTTTTATATGAATCATAAGACTTAGTACTAAAAGCAAATGATAATAGCAAGAAACAACTTGACTACATGCTAGGGGTTTTGAAAAATGAACTGATCTTAAGTATTTTTGCCCTGTGCATAGAGTAATTTAAGAATGACTAGCTCAGGATATACTTATAACAATATATTGTACAATATTCTGATATAATTTAACTTCACCTAGTCCCAGAAATTATGCAAGAATATTGTAATATGAGATTTGCCCTGGAGATGGGATTAATCTTGTTTGATATTATTTCCGAAAACTTTATACAAGGGAAATTAGGTTCTGGTAACAGAGTTTTTGTTGAGAAGGAAGATCTATTTTCTAAAGCCTAAAGCCTATGGAGCTTTGCAGTTCCGCTGACCACAAGAGATGAAATTAGCTAGAGTTATTTTAATTACTTACTGCCATTCCTATGGAAGGTATATTCTTCTAGTTCTTCCTGATCAGTGTTTCTTGCAAATGTCCCTAAATATTTTTACACATTTACAACCTCATAAGGTTATATTTCTTGGTTATTCTGAAAGGTTTCTCTTACCTAAAGTACATCTTCAATAATAAAACTAGAGCCCTTCTTTTTTTTTTTATCCACATTTTCAAAAACATTTACTGATTATATGAAGTTCAAGTCACAGCTCTTAAAACACAATAAAAAACTACTCAGCTCTAAAACTAACTATCTGCTTTTTATTTAAACTATGGTTCAACCCAACACAAATTCTCACTGTTCATAATATGTAAAAGATGAGTTCTTGCCTTAATAACTGATTATACTCTGTTTCATCAGACATGAATAACATCCCTGTGATTTAAATTTATTTCTTCAAATATTACTACTAGATTAGGTGGCTCAGTGGTAAAGAATCCACTGCCAAGCAGGGCACATAGGAAACATGCGTTTGATCCCTGAGTTGGGAAGATTCATTGGATAGGAATGGCAACCCACTCTGGTATTCTTGCCTGGAGAGTCCTATGGATAGAGGAGTCTGGCTATAGTCCATGGGGTCACAAAGAGTCAGGCATGCTGAGGGACTAAACAGCAACAACAACTAGATTACCACTTGGCATCTCACATATAATATAATCGTTCTCTTTTTTGATACCTGGCAAAATAGTCTTCTCTTGCTAAATATTTGTTAATTACATGAATGAAAGTTATATTATTAAAGTAGTATACTGCATCATCAAATTAGATTAAAACTATTTAATCATTAAAGGTTTTAAAATTATTTCATCAATAAGAAAGTTTTGTTTCATTAGATGCCATACACGTTATTATTAGCAAAAAATAAAAAATAAGTCAATTAATATCAAAATTTAAATGAAGAATTTAAATGAAGATAAACTTTAATATATAAAAACATAGAATGCAAAATAATGCTTATTGTTTCCAACTATAAGATTAGCTCAGGTGTTCAAATGACTGGTTAGAAGAAATTCTTTCATAATATTGTTATTACTACTTTTGCCACTGATAACTAAATTGTCAGGTTTTCTTACTTGCAAATAGAGATGAGAGAGAAAAATAGAACACAAAAAGTTTTCCCTTATCAGCACTGTGGTGTTTTGCAATGAGAAGAAAATACCTTAGATATACTGAAGGAATGTCACATACCAGGATTTTGCTACTGTAGATTTCCCACACCTGTTGGCTGGAGTGGAGTTAAAAACTTCTATGTAACTTTTACTTGACAGTGGAGAATCAAAAGGGGTGTTGTATTTTCTCAGGCTTAAATGAGGAAAACTATGAACCACTAGTAGGTCTATAGAAAGGATTTCAAGCATGATACAAGGCAGAGATAATGAATCATTATTTGGAAGCAGCTAAATAGGTGAATTTAAGCAAATTTTTTGGATTATCATGGTTTCATAATTTTATGTATAGGTAACCAGGGTTCCATTCCAAAAAATATGAAGTCATTTAGATTGCATATAGCCTGGGAGAAGTACAGGTTTGGGAAAATTAGATTTCTGTTGTTGGAAATGTTGAGTCTGGGGTCACATGGCCACAACTCTATCATTACAAACTAGACACCCAAAGAGACAAAAAACATCAGATACACCCCAATGGTTATCATTCCATGGAGCAGACTGACCGAAAGCTAACTCCTCAGAAATTAGGAGAGAAGGTTCAAAGGTCATGTGGGATCTGTAGAATCAGTCCTTTCTTGCTTTACAAGGTTTCTTGCTCTACAGTTTGGAGATTAGAAGGGAAAGAGAGAAGTGGCAGGAACCTGAAATATAGGATATTTGCCTCTCCAGCATAAGCTTGTCTTCAAAATTCTGAACTAAGCAAAGTAACCATTCAAATTAAGTTAGTCTTACAACAATAGACAACCTTTAATTAACCCCTTACTTGCCCCTACTCCATAAAAATAACTATCATCAATTGAGCACAGCAAAAGTACATTTACATCTGTACTGGCTATTAATATCAGTATGATAGTCCTTTTCATAAGTGAAGGCTAGTAAAGCCTGGTGAAGACATAATTACCTGCCCAACTCCCTGAACCATGCAGTTAGAACTTCATAGGTGGGCTAGGCTAAATAATACCCCCTACAGATGGTCCTAATCCCCCAAATCTGTGATTATATTGCATTACATGGCAAAAAGTACTCTGTAGATGTGATTCAGCTTATTGAAATGGGGAGATTATCCTTCATTATCTCACTGGGCCTGTTGAAACCTCATGGATCCTTATAAGGGAGAGGCAGGAGGTCAAGAGTTGTGGGTAGGGAGGGTTGGAAAATGCCAACTACTGGCTTGCAAATGAGAGGGAGGCAGACTTTGGAAACTGGTAAAGACAAAAAGAGTTTTGTTTTTCTCCTAGGGATTGGCTCAGTGGTAAAAATCTGCCTGCCAAGGCAGGAGCCACAGGAGATGTGGTTTTGATCCTTGGTTCGGGAAGATACCCTGAAGAAGGAAATGGCAATCCACTCCAGAATTCTTGCCTCAGAAATACCATGGACACAGGAGCCTGGCAGGCTGCAAGTCCATCGGGTCCAGAGCAGAATATGACTGAGTGACTGAGCATGCACCCAGAAGAAATGCAGCTCTGACAACACATTGTAGGCTTCTGATCTGCAAAACATTAAAGAATACATCTGGATTGTTTTAAAGGCATTAAATTTGTAGCTTACTGCAAATTTACTGCAAGTTTACTGCAATAGCAGTGGGAAACTGACACAATAGGTCTAGAAATAGTTTTCAACTTCTTAAATACTGAATTGGATATTCAGTTCTCATTTCACCCACACAAAAGGACAAGGTTAGGAAAAAGAGGGCAAGACAATGAACAAAGTATCAATTCTTTCCTCAGCAGCAACAAGAACAATATTTTTGCAGCATATCTAAATACTCCAGTTTATTCATCAAGCAGTTTCATTGTTTCAACTGCTAATAAGAGATAAAGGATACAACAAGAAAAAAAAATATAAGAAAGGTAGATGATGCATAAAGAATAATGGATCACCAGGATACAAAGTAAAATGCCCATGAAGATTAGATAATTCTGGCCTATTAATATATAGGTTAAGAATATTTCCTATTATCATACTTCATGATAGCCATCTTTGATCACAAACACATTTTTGGTTATCTATAAATTATTCTTTTAAGTCTTCAGGAAATATTTCTTAATACATCGCCCATAGTTTTAGCTTTTTCCATAACCAACAATGTCAAAACATATTGTGCTGTGCTTAGTCGTGTCTGACTCTTTTTGACCCATAAACTGTAGCCTGCCAGGTTCCTCTCTCCATGGGATTCTCCAGGCAAGAATACTGGAGTGGGTTGCCATGACTTCGACCAGGGGATCTTCCTGACCCGGGGATCCAACCCTGGGCTCCTGCATTGCAGGTGGATTCTTTAACATCTGAGCCACCAGGAAAGCCCAAGAATACTGGAGTGGGTAGCCTATCCCTTCTCCAGTGGATCTTCCTGACCCAGGAATAGAATCAGGGTCTCCTGTATTGCAGGTGGATTCTTTACCAGCTGAGCTACGAGGGAAGCCATCAAAACACATTAACCTCAGAGAATAATGTTGCTGAGGATTATTTCTAATGAAAACAAAATATTTTTCACTAATGCAGTCTCATGCATTTCCGTGACACAAAACAGATTAAATACTTTCCACAAAAGCAAAAGTAAACCAAACACTGATATGTCATTACAGGAACTGTGTACTTTTCTTCTAAGGTGTTCAGCTGTGAAATGTGTATTTCAGATGTGGCCATGCAGAGTCTGGAATCATATTGGATGAATATCAAATCTCATTATGAAATTATTAATTAAAACCAGATTTTAGTCTTTCATAAGAATCACAGGAAGATGTTGCTACTTTGGGGCAACATCCTTTAAGTAACTCATAGGTTAGAAGAGGATGTACAGAACTGGTTTCCTCTTTGGGCCCTGGATGTGTCTACTAAATTGCATGTCTATACTTGACATGCAGTCTTATAAGGACAAATGGCTGGTGTACATATACTGGGTTGAATTCAGCTATTTATGAGTACCAGCTGGACTCATAATGAAGTACCTGCCATCGTGTTCCTAACAGCAAGCCCTCTGCCAAATTCAAAGCAAATTAATGAAACTTGTTCACTGAAGGGAGACGCTAGCATTATGTTTTGGCAGACACTGTTTGTTACCCACTGCAGAATATAGTTTCATCCTGTCATTGTAAACTATGTTTACTGGAGAGGATACAATTCAGAGTATCACAAAAATACTTTTTTTCACAAGTTATGTAAATGTTATATGGATCTAGTGAATGGATAATCACTTGCTGGTTAGTGTGGCAAGGACTCAGATCACAGCCTGGCACTGTGTGTGTGTTAGTTGTTTAGCTGTGTTGGACTTTCTGTGATCCCATGAACTATAGCCCTCATGCTCCTCTGTCCATAGAATTTTCCAAGCTAGAATACTGGAGTGGATTGCCATTCCTTTCTCCAGAGGATCGTCCCAACACAGGGATAGAACCCGGGTCTCCTGCATTGCAGGCAGATTCTTTACCATCTGAACCTCCTCGGAAGTCCACGACTCATGGGAGTATATACTAAAGTGCATTTTTGTGTGTATGACTGCATTTAAAACTCAGACATTCAATTTTTACATTTTCTGAATGTGAATTTTGTGTTGTTAGTTTCTCAGTTGTGTCTAATTCTTTGAGACCCCCATGGTCTGTGGCCTGTGAAGCAGATTTGATCCCTGAAAAGCACTTAAATTAAAAGTAATATAACTTTGTATATAATACCTTGTCAATTATGATTTTTCAATGGCTTTTTAAGTTTTGAGCTTAAAGTTTTGCATAGGCTTTTGTATTCATTTGGTGGCAATTTGAATATGCTCTTACATCTCTGCCAACTTTAAAAGAAAGATTTTTTTTAATTAAAAAGTAGAATAACTTATTTTTTTGTACTTAAATGTGTATAAATTTTAAAACAAGCATAGCTTTTCATACTAGAACGATTATTAAAGAACTCTTTGGAATATTCACAGACACAAAATTTGACATTCTAAAATAATTATGTAGGGGGAAAAAGTGAAAGTGATAGTCATTCAGTTGTGTCCAACTCTTTGACCCATGGATTGTGGCCTGCCAAGCTCCTATGTCCATGGAGTTCCATGACCATGGAACTCCGGTCAAGAATACTGGAGTGGGTTAGCCATTCTCTTCTCCAGTAGATCTTCCAGTGGCAAGGATCAAACCTGGGTCTCCCGCTTTACAAGCAGATTCTTTACCACCTGAGCCACCGGAGAAGCCCAAAATAATTAGGTAACTATTATAAACTAGCATCTACTTCCAAAATATGACTGTTTACAATTAAGTCCTTTTAATCTAAATTAATTAAATTTTGTCTATGCTATGTTTATTTGCATTATATACATAGAGACAAAAGCAATAAAATATTACCAGTAGATTATTAAATTTATTAGTCATTTTATTCACAGAAATTTGTTCCATCAATATTTTGTTTAGCAGTTTGCCATTGTAAAAAACTGTTCAATCAACACAGTCTATCTTACTAAACTAAGTACACTTTAGCTACTATTGCTCTTATATCTACAGTGCTTAAAAATATGCTATGAATTGTATAGATTTCAGGTTATTTAACATAGGTAACAAAATGACCAGTCAGTCATATAACCTGACTAACTCTGGATAATGACCCAAAGTGGCTATGGCATTAACTAAAAAATCATTCTAGTTCACTTACTCTCTTATAAATTGAAAAACACTTGCAAGATTAAAGGGATGTACCTTCAAAGCAAAATAATCAAACCCATCTATTTTGCCATTCTGATGCAATTTATTCACTGAAGCTTAAATTTTTTTTTTTTTACCAACTCTGTCGGCATGACTCTGAGATCAATGCCAGTGAAATATTTTGTTTACAATTTACCCTCCATTTCCCCTAGACTTTGGAGTTTTAATACCTATAGCAGTTGCATCTGATTCTATTGATCTAGTTGAAAATTAAAGGACAAATAAAAGCAATTGGATGGTGTCATCAAACATTCTCATCAAGGACTGCTTGATTAATTAAAGTATGCTATATTGCATTAAAATTAAACTTAACCTATTATTTATTTTTATTTAAATTAGAATCATAACTAATGATGCGTGATTTTCACAACACTCTGACATGTTGGTCAATGAATTTGTTGATCAATTGAATGTTGCTAACAAGTCAATGAAAAAACTGAATTAAAAATAGTATTAGATTAGTGGAAAAGTAAGTTTTGTTTTGCATTGTTAAAGTTTGCTGTTAGAATACATCCTTAAATAAATGTTGTTATGTTATACATCATTTTAATGTGCATTTCTTGCTTTATGTTTTTTGCTAATGAATTTCTGTTTGCTATCTTATTTTATATGTATTTTAGACTGTGGAAATGATGTTAGACAAAAAGCAAATTTGAGAAATTTTCTTATTTGAGTTCAACATGGGTCATAAAACAGTGGAGACAACTTGCAACATCAACAATGCATCTGACCCAGGAACTGCTAGCAAAGGTATAATGCAGTGGTGATTCAAGAAGTTTTGCAAAGGAGATGAGAGCCTTGAAGTTGAGGAGCTCAGTGGCTGGCCATCAAAATTGACAATGACCAACTGAGAGGATCATCAAAGCTGATCCTCTTACAACTGCATGAGAAATTATCCAAGGACTCAATGTAGACCATCCTATGGTCATTTGGCATTTGAAGTGAATTGGAGAAGTGAAAAAGCTTGCTAAGTGGGTGCCTCATGAGCTGACCACAAATCAAAAAAAAAAAATCATTTTGAAGTGTCTTCTCTTATTCTGCACAGGAACAATGAACCATTACTTGATTGGACTGTGACGTGTGACAAAAATTGGATTTTATACAACAACCAGTGATGACAAGCTCAATTTTCAGACAGAGAAGAAGCTCCAAAGCACTTCGCAAAGCCAAACTTCCACCATAAAAATGGTCATGGTCCCTATTTGGTGGTCTGCTGTTGGCCTGATCCACTATAGCTTTCTGAATCCTGGCAAAACAATTACATCTGAGAAGTATGCTCAGCAAATCGATGAGACGCACTGAAAACTGCAGTGCTGCAGCAAGTGTTGGTCAACAGAAAGGGCCCGATTCTTCTCTGGGGCAACGCCTTAATACATGTCACACAACCAACCCTTCAAAAGTTGAATGAATTGGACTACAAAGTTTTGCCTCCTTTGCCAAATTCACCTGACCTCTCATCAACTGATTACCACTTCTTCAAGCATCTTGACAACTTTTTTGCAGGGAAAATTCTTCCACTATCAGTAGGGGGCAGAAAATGCTTTCCAGAGTTTATCAAATCACAAAGCATCGGATTTTATGCTACAGGAATAAACAATCTTATTTTCATAGGCAAAAATGTGTTGACTCTAATGGTTCCTATTTTGATTAATAAAAATGTGTTTGAGCCTCATTATAATGATTTAAAATTCAGGGTCTGAAATCATAATTATTTTTGCACCAACCAAACTATGCCTCTTGAGAAACCTGTATGCAGATCAGGAAGCAACAGTTGAGCTGGACATAAAACAACAGACTTGTTCCAAATAGGAAAAGGAGTACATCAAGGCTGTGTATTGTCACCCTGCTTATTTAACTTATATGCAGAGTACATCATGAGAAACGCTGGGCTGGATGAAACACAAGCTGGAATCAATAATGCTGGAAGAAATATCAATAATCACAGATATGCAGATGACACCACCCTATGGCAGAAAGTGAAGAACTAAAGAGCCTCTTGATGAAAATGAAAGAGGAGAGTGGAAAAGTTGGCTTAAAGTTCAACATTCAGAAACTAAGATTATGGCATCCTGTCCCATCACTTCATGGAAAATAGATGGGGAAACAGTGGCAGACTTTATTATTTGGGGCTCCAAAATCACTGCAGATGATGACTGCAGCCGTGAAATTAAAAGATGCTTACTCCTTGGAAGAAAAGTTTTGACCAACCTAGTTCAGATCAGTTCAGTTCAGTTCAGTCACTCAGTCGTGTCCAACTCTTTGCGAACCCATGAACCACAGCACGTCAGGCCTCCCTGACCATCACCAACTCTCGGAGTTTACCCAAACTCATGTCCATTGAGTCTGTGATGCCATCCAGCCATCTTATCTTCTGTCATCCCCTTCTCCTCCTGCCCCTGGCGTGCTGCAGTTCATGGGGTCGCAAAGAGTCAGACACAACTGAGCGACTGAACTGACTGATGCCTTTCTCAGCCTTCACTGGTGGCTCCAACGGTTAAGAACCTGCCTCTAACACGGGAGACCTTGGTTGGATCCCTGGGTTGGGAAGATCCTCTGGAGGAGGGCATGGCAAACCACTCCAGTATTCTTGCCTGGAGAATTCCATGGACAGAGGAGCCTGGCAGGCTAGAGTCCATAGGATCACAAATAGTCAGACATGACTGAGCGACTAAGCACAACACGAAGCACATGCCCCTTCCAAAGATAGGGAACTAATGTTACATTCTCAATAGAAAGAAGTTGACTCTTATAGTCTGTATTATGACAGTGTTATTGTAATGGCATTATCCTGTATATTTTCACATAGAGTCAAAGAGAGTAAAAAAATTAAGTTTATGTTTAAACGTTGACGTCCCTTAACAATAAGACCCATGTCCACTCTTTAAATATTTAAATTTAATGCTGATCATGTGACAAAGTTGGCACTCATAGTGCTTCATGTGATTACCATTTATAGATCTATTATTTGCTAGGTACTTTATACAATATCTTTTATTTTCGAAATATTGCAGCAAACATATATGATTTGTATTGTATAGGTGAGAAACTTAGAAGCAGTATAGTATGTGTTCCAAGTTACAGAAAAGCAAATAAATAAACTGACTTTTGTATGAAACTTTACTGGCCGCTGAACTCCCAATATCTCAGATGTATCCATCTGGCAAAAAATTATTTTCACGGTTTCTTGGGAGTATGAGACTGTTCAGTTGATAGAAAGTAGCAGTTGCTAAAAAAAAATTTGAATATAATTTATATGTAAAGAAATGGTTGAGATGATTATCCCTTAAGGGTCAGAGTCCCGTGATCAAAGAGGCAAAGCAAAGTTTCCTCCTTTAAAAAAAAAGTTGCTTGTTAAAAATTAAAAGTAGTTTAGTTAGTTAGTTCAGTTGCTCAGTCATTTACAACTCTTTGTGACCCCATGGACTGCAGCACCACAGGCTTCCCTGTCCATCACCAACTCCTGGAGCTTGCCCAGACTCATGTCCATCGAACTGATGATGCCATCCAACCATCTCATCCTCTGTCATCCCTTTCTCCTCCCACCTTCAATCTTTCCCAGCATCAAGGTCTTTCCTAATGGAATTTCTTGGGCAAGAATACTGGAGTGGGTTGCCGTTTCCTTCTTCAGGGCAACTTCCTGACCCAGGAATTGAATCTGCCTTCTCCTGCACCTTCTGCACTAGCAGTTGGATTCTTTACCACTAAGCCACCATAGCTGCTATATATTCCTCTACTAAATCCATTTGGCTCCCAAACTCCATTAAATATGTGTCATCACCCACATTTTGGATTACATTGACAAATATCAGGCATGCTGTATGTATTTAGACAAGGGTATAGCTTTAATATATGATTATGAAAACACTGAGACACCAAGAGATGAATGTTCAGATTGGATAAATTAATAGCTTAATTTTTATTTTTGAAAGTGTTTGGGTATTTGAATTACCATACATGTATTAGGAAGGATAGATATTCAACTTTTGTATAGCATGTTGTCAACAGGCTTTTAGTACCTGGAATTAATATGGACATATAAGCTTTTAGATCTAAGAATGTTTCATAACACTTTATACCTGTTATGAGCCATAAAAAAAAATTATCCCCCAGGACTACATATTGTGAACTATATAATGTTTTACTTCCCAGTATTTTTTTTGTTTTTTTTTTTAATTTTCTTTACTTTATTGTGTTGGTTTTGCCATACAGTGACGTGAAACCGCCATGGGTCTACACATGCTCCCCCTCCAGAACCCCCCTCCTTCCCCCCTCCCAACTCCCTCCCCCTGGGACATCCCGGTGCACCAGCCCCCAGCATCAATCCTGGGCTGGTGATTGATTTCACACATGGTAATTAACATGTTTCATTGTCATTCTCCCATATCATCCCACCCTTGCCCTCTTCCACAGAGTCCACATGTCTGTTCTACACATCTGCGTTCCTTTTGCTGTCTCGCATGCAGGGTTCTCGTTACCCTCCTTCTAAATTCCATATATATGCGTTAGTATACTGTATTGTTGTTTTTCCTTCTGGCTTACTTCACTCTGGATAATAGGCTCCAGTTCCGTCCACCTGAGTAGAACTGATTCAAATGAATTTTTTTTTTAATGCTGAGTAATATCCCAGTATTTTTAAAGGTTTTTGCATTTTTATACCTAATAATCAAAAGATATAACAAAAAAAATCTAGATTTATTCTTTCCCTTGAAAATTCAATTATACTATACATGATCTTACACTCTGGTATGGTAAACACTGGCTGAAAAAAAATACTATATTTTGCCTTTATTGATAGCCTATATGCTCCAGGTCTTCATAGACCTCATTACTCCCTATTGTATTTATTTGTCTTCCTTTTGTTTATATTATGTGTCTTAACAGGAAAAAGTCACTTAAGCTTGGGACTTGTAAAGCAGAGAATGGCAATAAGTTAACCCCAGATGAAGTTTCCTCTGTACCCATTACAACAAAACCTTAGGAGTAAGACTTGAAAGTAAACTATCAATCCCAAATTAGCTAAACTGACTACTAGAAAAATTCCAAAACTTTACAGAAATACAGAACATTTCAGCATCTAAAAATGTAAGTTCTACAATGACTGCGATGCATTAAAAACTTACCAATTACAAAATAAATCGATAAAAATATATCCAGAGATGAGATAACTAGTTAATGAAATTAAGATGTATAGCCATTAAGCCAACAGTTGATATAAAGTAGAATCACAAAAATATAATTCATTAAAAATAAATTAGGAAAAGAAGAAGTAAAAAAGCAGAAATACAAATGGGACACATAGTAAAGAAATAATAAGATGAAAGATATACAACACA
This sequence comes from Antilocapra americana, assembly GCA_007570785.1. Classification (NCBI taxonomy): domain Eukaryota; kingdom Metazoa; phylum Chordata; class Mammalia; order Artiodactyla; family Antilocapridae; genus Antilocapra; species Antilocapra americana. Next base: position 8,167,822 of record ML662441.1, read on the forward strand.
CTGTATTCAAATTACATTAAATTGAAATCATCTAAATATACCAAATGAAAAGCATATATTTGCAGTTTTGATTTAAAATGTTGACCAAATTTTGATCTGTCCATACTATAATTACAAAGACATAATTTAAAATTAAGTCTGTTTTATTTCTGAACACTAGCAGCAATGAAGAGCAGAAAATGAAAATTAAAAATGTACAATTTAGGGTAAAATTGAAATTATCAAATCCTTAGAGGGAAATATAAAAATACCTATGTACAATCAGTTCACTGAAAACTACATATCATTGCTGAGATGAATTTAAGCAGCATTATTGATAAAACCAAAAAGTGAAAACAGGTCTAATGTCCAACAACCGACAGGTGGAAAATGTGGCATGTTTATATACTTGGAAATAAAAAGAACTACAACAATAATATATGCCACAACATGGTTAAACTTTGTAAATAATACTAAGTGAAAGAAGCCAGTCATAGATGATTACATGCTGTATGATTTCATTGATATAAAATGTGAAAAACTGGCAAATCTGTAGTAGTAGAAAGTAGATTGCCACCTGCTGAGAGATGGGCGAGCTAGAAGGGAAGTTGGAGGTAACGACAAAAATCAAGGATTTCTTTTGTGGGTAATGGAATGTTTTAAATTGATTCTGGTGATAATTGCACAATTCTGTGAACAGGAAAGTCATTGAAATGGGCAAGTTCTGTGGTATATAAAGTATATCTCAAGGTATTTAAAAAATTGGCAACAACCCATTATCGATCAATGTTTAAATGGATTATTTATATTTATTTAATATCAATTATTAATTATCAATAAAATTACCTTTTATTGATATATACAGTTTTATATATATGTATACCTTGCATGAAGCCAACTTAAAAAAACCTGACAGGAAACACTTCATACTGTGTGACTCCATTTGTTTCAAATGCTATAAAAGCTAAAACTACAGGGATGTAAATCATATCAGTGGAGATGGCATAGCAAAAGGAAAATTTTAGTGTGTGTGTATAGTATTTTATATCCTGAATATAGTGATTGTCACTTGCCTATAACATTTTTCAATGCTTTTCTAATTGTACATTTTAAAATGTTACTCTTTAAATTATGCCTTCATAAATCTCATTTGAAAATATCATTTAAATAATAAGATAAAAGAGCCACATATTCATTTTAATGTGTGTGTGTGTGATTAGTCACTCAGTCATATCGGACTCTGCGATCCCATGGATTGTAGCCCGCCAGGCTCCTCTTTCCATGTGACTCTCCAGGCAAGAATAATGGAGTGGGTAGCTATTCCCTTCTCCAGGGGCTCTTTCTGTTCTAGGGATCAAACCTGTGTCTCCTGCATTATGGGTGGATTCTTGATCATCTGACCCACCACGGAAACCCTATTTTTTTTTTTTTAATATTTGGTATCATAGCTTACTGACAGAGGAGGCTCGTGGGTTACAGTCTCTGGGGTCACAAAAGAGTTGGAAATAACTTAGCGATTAAAACATCAAAGTTTAACTATTCTGCTGAGATCTCCAGAGACTTCCTCAGCCAGAAGGACCTTACACAATAACACAAGTATTTTATTTTGTTTGTTGTTTTTATGTTAAAAGCTCCCGGTTAATCCTAACATGGAAACATTAGAACTGAGTTCAGTTAAGTCCAGTCGATGAGTTATGCCTGACTCTTTTCCACCCCATGGATTGCAGTATACTGGGCCTCCCTGTCCATCACCAACTCCCTGAGCTTGCTCAAACTAATGTCCATTGAGTAGGTGACGCCATACAACCATCTCATCCTCTGTCATTCCACTCTCCTCCCACCCTCAATCTTTCCCAGCATCAGGGTCTTTCCAATGAGTCAGTTCTTCACATCAGGTGACCAAAATATTGGACCTTCAGCTTCAGCATCAGTCCTCCCAATGACTATTCAGGATTTCTTTTAGGAAACTGAGTAGGTGGACATAAAGCACGTTGGAGAATATGTATGGCTTATTTCCATTTACTATTGGACAAATTCTGTTATTTTATAGCAATGGAAACAAATACATCAACTGAATTAACAATGTAACAGGCAGATGTCTCTGATCTTTGGCTCAGTTCACCTAAGCAATCGTCCTCTGCCTGTCAGTGAAGAAATTATGTAGGTGAGTTAAATAATGTATTCTAATTTCAAAGGTGTAAAGAAATACACAGAATTGAGTTGAGAAAATACAGTATTATTGTTACATTGACAATGAACAAATCGATATGTAAAGATATAAAGGGTCATGTCCAGTCATAGAGCAAGAAAATGTTGAAATCAAACTTGGAACAGATCTATCCTAATTCATTCATTTTTATTATATCATATTGTAAGATATTTACTTAAAATAAAATATATCCTCTATAAGACAATACACTTTATCTCATGAATTGCCCATTTGTTCTCTGCATGCTACTTAGAAATTGTAGGAAAGAATAAAGCAAGCCTAAAATAAAATTGTTAAGGTGTACAATTTGATGCAAGTCAGTTATTAAAAGAAAAAGTCAATTGCACACAACTACATATATATTTACAGTATTCAGAATGGTGTCCTTTCAAATATACTTGTTCATTACTGAACACAGAATATTTTCACTTTCCTTTATGAAAAATAAGCAACAGCAAGAAGCATTATCCTGTAGAATTTGAATGTGTTACTTAATCTAATGTGACATAAAATATGTTTATTCTTCATTTACACTAACTTTAAAGAAAAATTTATATTTATTTCCTAAGGTATATAAGAATACTCAGCTTCAGTATTGGGAACCTACTCAGGAAAATTGAAGCTGCTGGGACAAAAACACTCGAAAAAATACTGAAAAGGAATTTAGATATTAATACTTTCATAAAGTTTGTACATTTTTTCTCTTCACTCCAAATGCTCTTTAGGGATTAAAATGTCTATATTTGCCTACATCAAAAAAAAAATAGAATGAGAAAGTAGTTTGGTATTGAAAATATATATGCTTTCTTGTAACAGACACTTCTTTGTCATTCAAATACTCCTACTTATTCTTTCCCCCTCTGGAAGGAATTAGGATGAACTGCCAGTGTGTAAAAATAACAACAAAATATCCATAATTGGACTTAAAGAAAAAAAATTAACACAAAGAAAATGTAATTAATCATCAACTGTAGGTTTTTCATGATTTTTTTTTTTTTTGTCCTCTAGTCCTGTCCTGAGGGGGTTTTTTGCATAAGAAAAAATTTGAACAATTTATTTTCCAACACAATGAACAAACTACTGAGATATTGAAAAATGATGATAGAATGATTAGGAAATTAGCAATATAAATTGTTTTCCAACTTCAAGATGCCAACTTTCTTTAGTGTGCTCAGCAATTTTTTGGCAGTGTTTATATATAGATCGCTGCTGGCATGTTTGACTAAAGATGTCTACCTTTTTGAGGACTTTTCACCTCTCATGGCTCTGGCTATCACTACCTCCAAGACTTTGTTTTCACAACCCTTATTTGTAGAAGAAATAGGCCATACACAGCTTCCCAGACACCTTACATCCTAGCTACAAATAAAGTATTAGGGATAGGTACATAATTGAATACCACCAAATAGATACCCTCTCATAAAAATTAGGAGTTAGAACACAAGGAAAGTTAGATTGATTAGAACCAAGGCTAAGCTTATGTAGACTCAGTTCTATACAACTCCCATATTGAAAACAAACTTGGAGGTCCTGTTGATCAAAAAGAAAGTAAGTAGAAAAAAATTGAATTGCAAGAATGAAAAAAATAAATATTACAAAGGAAATTGAGACCAGCAGTTAGAAAATGGAAACTTTTTTCTGGTAGTTTTTAATTTCTTTGGTTTTTAGACCTTGCTGTGCTGTTTGAATGCCAAGAAATGTATGATTTTCCTTATAATAAATTCCCTATACTAAACCTAGTTTTGACATGTTTTGGTTTCTATGATTCCAGATCAAAGGGCAAAACTATTTACTAAAAAACCTCTTTAAATATTTTCTGTTTTCCATAATTTAAGCTTTGCATATTTTCAGTTTGCTTTCTTTACTTAGTACTTATTTAGCTAGAGACCCATTGCTCAGCCTGAGCATGTGGCCAGGAAACAGAAAGTTTGAAAAATTAAGAAAAGTTAATCTTCTGTATCTTGAAGCTATAGAATGATATAACTTGAAGCTTTATAATCTTCAACAGGGTAAATCTGATAAAGTGTTAAATTGAGAACATTATGCAACTCCCAACTTTATACCTTGTTTAGGATAAAGGCATACTTAATATTGTCCTGTTTTTTGTTATTACACAATCTCCCTTGGAAATATTATTTTATCAAAATATTTTAAAAAACTTAAATTTCAGAAAGTGATATTCCCTATAAATAGGAGCATTTAAATTTTATATGACTTAATTTTATTTAGCTTAAAGTATATAATAATATGATACCATTCAGAACTCCATCTGAATCTTGACTCCTTTGCCTTGATTCATATTTATACACGTATTTGCTTGACTTTTTACATCTGTACACATAGCTACATGTAATTCCTTCTGAAGGAATCTGAAGGAAATAACGCCTAAGGTTATAGGAATATTAGGAAATAAAGTGTTGTGATGCAAAATTACATGAAAACTATAACCTCAAATATACTCTAGAGTAACATTTGTGATTTATTATGTCTTGGTAAAAGTAAAGATGAAACTCCAGTTGTAAACATTTGTCACGTATTCTGATCAGGCATATTTCCTATTGCCCTACTTGTGTGCTTAGCCGCTCAGTCATGTCCAACCCTTTGCAACCCCATGAGTTGTAGCCCAGGCTCCTCTGTCCATGGGTTCTCCAGGCAAGAACACTGGAGTGGGTAGTCATTTCCTTCTCTAGGGAATCTTCCCAACTTAAATCAAATCCATTGCAGGCAAATACTTTACTGCCTGAGCCACCAGGGAAGCCCCTGTAATATATCATTATATCGTTGCCTTACAAAAAAACAAAAAGTCGACGTTACAACTTGATACCAAAGTCTTTGCTGCTAAGTCCTTTCAGTCGTGTCTGACTCTGTATGACCACATAGACCACAGCCCACCAGGCTCCTGTGTCCCTGGGATTCTCCAGGCAAGAATACTGGAGTGGGTTGCCATTTCCTTCTCCAGTGCATGCATACATTCTAAGTCGCTTCAGTCGTGTCCCACTCTGTGCGACCCCATGGACAACAGCCCAGCAGGCTTCTCCATCCACGGGGTTCTCCAGGCAAGAATACTGGAGTGGGTTGCCATTTCCCTCTCCAAGCAACTTCATTTTTAGTGGCCTTCCCTAGTGGCACAGTGATAAAGAATCTGCTTGCAATGCAGGACACAAGGGTTCTATGCCTCGGTCTGGAAAAGCCCTTGTAGTAGGAAATGGCAACCCTCTCCAGTATCCTTGCCTGAGAAATCCCATGGACAGAGGGGCTGGCAGGTTACAGTCCATGGAGTCTCAAAAGGAGTCAGAGATGACTTAGCAACTAAACAACAATATTTTTAGTAAACAGTAGCTTAGATTTCCTATACCACTAACTTGCTTTCTTGTGTATACATATATTGATAGATACAAACAAAAATAAATCAACATTTTTCACTTCTTAAAATAAGAAAATTTTCTAAGAGCTAGAAAACATAAAGTATATGATGAATTTTATACTATATATCACAGAGAGATCTGAACCTTAGAATAATCCATCCTACTACAGTTTAAAACTGTTGATTAGTAGGTAATGGAAATCTTGTAATGATAACTGTAGGTGGTTCACTACATCTAATATGACACATAGTGATGAAAATAGTATAAAATTCCATATTGTTTCAGGAATTTCATTGAGATTTGGATACAGAACTATGTATTGCTAATTTTCTTATATTTGTTTTAATGAAAGTCTTATTGCATGTATATCTTGCATATAAAATACATTATATTTTGTGTACAGTATTAGTAATAATAACTCAGCAATATCTGTATATACACCAGCAAATTTCTAAATGTTACAAGCACCTTGATTTCCTAATGTATCCCTTTTAATTTTATATAATAGTCTCTTTAACTTCAGGAAGAAAATAACCTGAAATTATTGATATATATTATTAATATTATAGTTTATTTTTACCTATTTTACAAACTCTATTTTAAATGACATCATATAAGAAATAAAGATTTTTTTTAATTACTTAATGCCATGATTATATTAATACAATCAATGCTGGCAATGGTAACCCACTCCAGTATTCTTGCCTAGGAAATTCCATGGACAGAGGAGCCTGCCAGGCTACATTCCATGGGATAGCAAAAGAGCTGGACACAATTTAGTGACTAAAAAAATTATCAGTATAAAAGCAATAGCAAAATTAAAGATTTATATCATTGCACTGTGTCTACAAAGTAATCCACCATATGGATATACCACAATGTATTTATACATTACACTGTTTAACAACAAATGGCTTATGATCTTTCCTTTTTTATTACAGAAAATTTTGCTTTGAGTATTCTTGAACATTTGTTCTGAGGAACAAGTGAAAGAGCATTTCACAGGTATGTCTGGGGAATAAGTCAAAGAGTACATGTATCTTCAAATATAACAGTTAATGCAAAAATATCTTCTAGAATACATGTAACAATTTCCTCCCAAGAGCATACTGATGAAACTTTTGTATCAGAGGCTTTATATTCTTCTGCCAGCTTGTTGTGAGTGAAATATTATCTTATTGTGTGTTTTAAAATTTCAGATTCTTATACAAATGAAGTTGAACAAAAATTTCCATGTAATATTGATCATTTGTGGTTCCTCTTCTGTGTAATGTCTGCTAATGTCTTTTTGCTCCTTTTCCTAATTTATTGCTGCTTTTTATTGATTCTTAGGAGTTGTTTATATGTGTTGCATAGAAATCATTTGCATATTATAAATATTGTAGAATCTCTCATAATTGTAGTGTCTTTCCAAGAATTTACATTATATTTTGATGAAAAGATATCCTTAACCTTTATTTAGTTGGTGTATAAATTTTGACTTTCTTTGTTCCAATATATTTCTTCTTCAAGGTCATTGCAATATCATATTTTTATAGACTTTCTTAAAATAGGTCATTCACAAAAATCAGTTATCTATCTTGAATTGATTTTTTGTGAATGGTGTATTAATTTTCACTTAGAAAATTGTTGCTAAAAAAATTCTTGCTTTAAAAGTACACTTTTATAGAATTCTTCTTAAAAGAACTGAGATACACGGCTTGAATATTAAACATTCAGACACTTAGGTGAAAGAAATTCTTACACAATGACTATTTAGTGATGTCAACTAGCACTTAATAATTCCATACCCTTAACATGTGATACATGGGTGTGTGCTATATAGATACATTTTACTTTCTAAATGTCTATACAACAAATACAGGGTATAGCACAATAGGAAAATAAAATCCAGACAATGCAAGCATCCTGAGAATCAATTTTTTGCTTGTAGCTCAGAAGAAACACACTGTCATCTAGTTATCATAAGAAAGACGGCACCTTATTAAGAACACAAAATTTTGTTGATTTATTGCTGTGGAATAACTAGGGCAGAGGACTTCCTTGTTTAAAGAAAACTTACATAGAGACAGTTGCTATACCCAGAGTTATAGAAAAAAGACAGTGGTTTTATTTTAGGTACACTGTCTTACAACCAGTGCAGTTCCAATCCTGTGATTTTTTAAATTATTCCTGCCAGTTTCCACATCTATACATTAAGCTTGGATTCTTTCCCTCCTTGCATAGCACTGATGCTTCATTATTCATTGTGGCTCAAGATTAATTTTTTGGACATAATATTAAACCATTATTGCATATTAAGATATGGTTGGAGAAAGTATATATCTTTAAACATCCAACAAAGCTGTTTATCTACCATGTCTTGATTATATTACTATCCACCTCTATTTTCTGTGCTTCATAAATATTCTTAGTCATAGGAGCTGAACAGCAAATGTTTCTTTAAAAAGTTGTATCACTTAAACTTAATTCATTTTAGGTAAATGACCCTCTCTTGCTTACTAGTATACCCTAGAAGTAAGTGCTACTTAAGTAGGTCTACTTAGAAATACTGATATACAGGATATACAGATATATATACATATTCCTCCAGATATACAGGAATATGTCAAAATTCTATAAAATGGGCACAAATCTTAATACACATTTAGAAAATGAAAAGCAAAATGAAAAAAAAAATCAGGTCATCAGATAGACCCCTAATAGATATTTTCTTCTTTTAGGCTCTTATCTTTTGAGATTTACATGATTAATTTTCATTTCTACCAACAGTGCAAGAGGGTTCCTTTTTTTCCACACCCTATTCAGCATTTATTGTTTGTAGATATTTTGATGATAGCCATTCTTACAGGTGTGAAATGATATCTCATTGTAGTTTTGATTTGCATTTCTTTTGCAATGTGCAATGTTAAATGTCTTTTCCTGTGTTTATTAGCCAGCTATATGTCTTGTTTGAAGAAATGGCTGTTTAGGTCTTCTGCCCACTGTTTGGGCTTCCCTGATGTCTTAGATGATAAAGAATCTGCCTGCAATGTAGGAAACCCAGGTTCAATCCCTGGATTGGGGATATCTTCTGGAAAAGGGAATGGCATCCCACTCCAGTGTTCTTGCCTAGAGCATTCCATGGACAGAGGAGCCTGGTGGGCTACAGTCCACTTTTGGATTGGGTTGTTTTTCTGATAATGAGTTTAATGAGCTGCTATGAACCTATCTGCAGTGCAGCAATGGAAACACAGACATAAAGAGCAGACTTGTGGAGACAGAGAGAGAAGGAGGGAGTGGGACAAATTGAGAGACTAACATTGAAATGTATACATTATCATATGTAAAATTAGATAATTAGTGGAAACTTGCTGTATGATGCAGGGAGCACAAATCAGGTGCTCTGCGACAACCTAGGGCTTGGCGTGGGGTGGAAGATGGGAGGGAGATTCATGAGGGAGAGGACATATGTATACCTATGGCTGATTTATGTCAATATATGGCAGAAACTAACACAATATGATAAAGCAATGATCCTGCAATTAAAAATAGATAAATTTTTTAAAAGAAAAAAATTACATGATTAAATACAGAATAAAAATAGAGATAAAAATAACACCTATAATCCTGGCAAAGATATATCCAGTGAGGCAACTTAGCTGGTGGTCCTTATGGATTTAATCTCTAAATACCAGACTAATCACCTGGTTTCAGAAACACTGGAACTCCCATTGGCCTTCCCACATGGGAAATAGATATAGATAAAGTCTATTATTAAATTCTAGGGAGGGTTTAATCTCCAGAAGAAGTTCAAAGGGAATAAATGGATCTTAGCTAATACAATTCAACTCCAAAAATTTACTCATCTGGTAGGTCACTCCATCCATCTACATGACAGTGTGCATGAGTAGATGGAAGATCTACGAATGTGTCCAGGGAAATTTGTACTTCATGGAAACAAAAAATAAGGGGATGCATGAAAAATGGACAAATGGGAGAGAAGGAGGCCCATAAAAGAGATCAGACTTGACTAAATAACCAAATAATTTTCCTAAGCTGAAGGTGTACACTAATCTCGTATTTCAAATGCAAACGTGAACCAAAGGACAAAATTTAGAAAAAATATGCAATAACTTCTATGTTGGTGATAATAATTAAAGAATCCAAAAATATGGGATTTTGTGATACATTATATTTTATCTTATGGTGTCATTTAAGTAGAATTTTGTTGGGTTTCTCTTTATTTATGATTAGTTATGCATTGGTCTTGAATAAGAGAAGCATCATAAGAACTTCCATTTGTGCATCTGGGTCCAAAGTGGCTGACTGCATTTAGGTGGAGCTTCAGTGTGATGGAGTCAGAAATCAAGGTTTAATAGGAGCTACACAATTTATGCATCTGAGATGAAACTAATAAAACTTCAACTGATTATTGGAGAACTGAGAGGACTGGGAATGAATAAAGCAAGGAAAATTAGGAAGTACATATTAATATGCAAGGCAGAGGATAATGCTATCAGCAGGTATAGAAATATTTTTTTAATATTCACAGCCTAATACTTCTGTATATTATGGTGGAAAAATTTCTCTGCTCCAGTACTTATTTTTAAAAATCTCATGTGGATTCTTATTGTCAGGGACCATCTATGTGCTCTGTGTAATGGCTCTTTCAGTCTTTATAAAATCTTTATGAAACGAGTACTGTTATTGTCACCATATTACAGATGAGAAAGCAGAATAAGTGTGGACCTGGAATTAAAGCCCAGGCAGCTTGGTTATATAAATGTGTTGTGCTGTGCTGGGCAAGCTCTCTTAAGAGGAATAACAACAATCCATAAAAGTCCATAAAGAGGAGAAAAGATTAAACGATTATATATTTTCTCAAGTATGTATCATTTGAAACTCTAGAGGAAATTAAGAATGTGTCTCTGATTAGAATACTTGCATGAGCCAAGAAAGTTTCTACACTTTTGAGATGATTCTGACACAACCATTTTCACAAACCTTTTGAGCAGGGATAAAATAGAAACTAATGAAACACCACAGGGAATTTGGATCAACTTCATTTTGAAATATCTTGCAAATGAGATTTCCATTTAACAGAGTATCTGAGTAGTGTCTCCTATTGCACCTCCAAAGCTACCGTTAAGTTTCTAATGCAGATATCGCTCTCACATTTTAAAGGCAAGTGTGGACCGAAGGCCAACACCTACGCAAAGTTGACAGTAAGTCCGACATTGGTGGAGATAGTCCATTTTAATCTAGTTTGTATGTTTTATGAACTGCAAGATGCAGAGAAGCTCTATGCCTTTAAAAATGGATACACAAGTAACCAAGGCACCATCTAACTAGCATGGCTAAAATGTGTCTTCTCCAAATTCATATGTTGATCTCAATCCTAGGTACCACAGAATATAACTGTATTTGAACATTGGATCTTCAAAGCTAAAGAAAGGTAAGGTAAGTTAAAATAAGTCTGTTAGGGTAAGTTCTTATGTGACTAATGTCCAATAAGTCCAATGTGACTGATGTCCTTAAGTGAAGTGAACGTTGTTCAATTGTGTCCAACTCTTTGCCCACCATGGACCGTAGCCTGTCAGGCTCGTCTGTCCATGGGATTTCCCAAGCAACAATTCCGGTAGTAGCAGTAGTGTTAGTAGCTCAGTCGTGCCCAACTCTTTGCGACCACATGGACTACAGCCCACCACGCTCCTCTGCCCATGAGGTTTTCCAGGCAAGGATACTGGAGTGGGTTGCCATTTGTTGGCATTTCCTTCTCTGATGTCCTAAGAAGAGGAAATCTGGACACCCAAATAGACACCAGTGGGGTGCAAAATTCTTGTGAGGATGCAGTGGCTATCTGCAAACCAAGAGAAGGGGTTTCAGAAGAAGTCAGACCTGTTGACATTTTGGCCTTGGAATTTTTGCTTCCAGTACTGTGTGAGAAATGAAATTTTTATTTTTAAACCATCCAGCCAGTTTTTAATTTTTTTTTCTTATGGCAGTCCTAGAAGCTAATATAGCACCCTATTGCATGTCAAATATTTTAGTACAAACCATGCTACTGTTATTGTACCACATTCTCCTCAACTTTTCTGCTTACTCTCTTACAATATGACAAAACCCAGAATGAACTCCAAGGATATGGTTTATTGCCTCTTTGAAAGCATAATCAGCTAGGAAAATCAGTGAAAGTGGGACAAAGTATAGTAGATTCCAAAGCACAATGCATTTCAGAAAAATAGCCTTTATTGTATAAAAGTGTTAGCTATGTCTTACATGCTCAAAATGTAAAAAAAAGAAAAAGAATAAAGAAAGAAAGGAAAAAGCAACCATAGCTACAGAAGATTCCAACTCAGTGCAATAGATAAACACAAGGGGAATATTTTCTAAACATAGGCTATTCATTTAGAAAATACACTTCAGATTTACAGCTGAGGTGGGGAACTGATACTGAAAAAAGTGAAGGGTGATACTGATAAGGGCATTCTACTCACCCTGTATTTTTTCCCCCCAGTGCATGTTTGGATAGATATTGTCATTAAAACATGAGAAAGCAGAACAAAAATAAATTATGCAGCTCTAAAAATAAATTCTTTTATGTGGAAAGTGAAGCATTTCATTAACTTTGAAAAATAAAACTTATTTTTGGGAAAATTCCTTTTTTACCCAAAAGTAGAAAAATAGTACATCTTTACTTTGGATCTCTATGTCCACTATAAAGAGGAGGGAAAAAATCATTAAGAATATACTAAACTCAAAAGAAATAAAGAACAAGTTAGAATGTAACACAACCTAAAATAAAATGCCATACCAGAATTCAAAATAAAATAAATACTATCAAAGATCATGCCCTCTGAGGGTGTAGGTAATGGCATCAAAGGTTTTTATTAGGCAAATAGTGACAGAACATTTAAACTATAATTAATAAAACTTTTCAATAGTTTCTGATTTACCAAACAAGGCAAATTGTGGTGATTCCAAAACTGAGTTAAGTAATGGTAAAATAAACTTTGAAAATATAAGCATAAATATTATATCTGATAAACGCCTGGGGTGTTATGGAAAATTAAGAAATTAAACTATTAGAAGAGATCAGGATGGTGAGTAGGAAGACATGGAGCTGATCTCTCCCTACAAATGTATCAAAAGTACATCTGCACATGGAACAATTCTCACTGAAAACTGACTAGCAGGCATAAGACTATCATATGGTCAAGGCTGTAAGAAAAACCCACGTGAAACTGGGGAAGAGGGGAAGAGAAGGGGCAGGTCGAAGCCTGCGTTCTTGGAAGGGAGCACAGAAGAAGAGGGAGGTTACATGTGATCGGGGACACCTGGGGAGTGAATGGGTCAAGCCACATACAGGGTGCCCCAGAGTTGGGTCTGACCCCAGCAGAACAAGTTCCTTTAGATGGCTTACAAATGAGAGGGACTAACAGGAGAGCTCTAAGAAAGTGAGGATCTACTTGTGAAGACCAGACACACACACGCTTGCTTATTCCCAAAATAAGGCAGAGGAAGCAGAATGTACTTTCACGAGACTCTGAGTGGTTTTCTGCACCCACCCTCATGCACACCCATTTGAGTGAAGCCCTCTTCCATCCCTGCTTGCTCCACAACTCAGCTCTACATTGGGCAAGGGCTTCCACAGCTGAGGGATCTGCTCAGGCATGAAGGACACAACCAGCTTGGACCCAGGATGGCACCTGAAGGGGAGCGCGGGGGTGGGCAGCCATTACTGATGCGTATGGATTCAGTGCATCAGAAGTGGTCTGAAACCCTGACTGAGGCCTAGACTGACACAGCCCAGGCCCAGACCCACCCGAAGGGCCCTCTCTGGCCAATCTTGCTCTTCAGTGCCGTTCTAGGGCAAGGGCTGTAGTGGAAAAAAGGAGTGCTCAGGAATGAAGGACAGAGTCAGATCCAACCCAGAACAGCACGCGACGGGGGTAGAGGCTGTCCACCCCATCACTGTCACTTGTGGAGATGAGGCAGTGCCTGGGAAGGCAGGAACTTTGACTGTGGCCTGGACTGTCGCAGCCTACCCCCGACCCCAACCCAGGGCTCGTTTCAGCCTCTTACTCCAGACACTGGTGCTGTGGACGAGGAGTGGGGTCAGTACACACTTGGCTGGGACAAAGCCAGCTTTGGCCCAGCCCTCAGGCCTTCAGCTTCAGAAACTTGTGACATGCCACTGCCCCCGAGAGGGTGCTGGTGGACACTGAGCACAGGAGAAGCCCTTGGCCACGGCTGGCTCTGGCTCGAGTCCCTTCTCGCCAGACTCCCCTCCTACCAAGATGACTCCTGCTCACGTCAGAACCAGATCTCCCAACAAAGCAACGTTCCATAGGATTTATAACCAACAGAGTAATTACGTACACTTTCTCTATTTTAACTGTTTCAGTTCAGTTCAGTTCAATTCAGTTGCTGTCGTGTCCGATTCTTTGCAACCCCATGAATCGCAGGAGCCAGGCTTCCATGTCCATCACCAACTCCCCGGAGTCTACCCAAATCCATGTCCATTGAGTCAGTGATACCATCCAGCCATTTCATCCTCTGTTGTCCCCTTCTCCTCCTGCCCCCAATCCTTCCCAGCATTTGGGTCTTTTTCAATGAGTTAACTCTTAGCATGAGGTGGCGATATTATTGGAGTTTCAGCTTCAACATCAGTCCTTCCAATGAACACCCAGGACTGGTCTCCTTTAGATGGACTGGTTGGATCACCTTGCAGTCCATGGGACTGTCAAGAGTCTTCTCCAACACCACAGTTCAAAAGCATCAATTCTTCAGCATTCAGCTTTCTTCACCATCTGACGCTCATATCCATACTGGAAAAACCATAGCCTTGACTAGATGGACCTTTGTTGGCAAAGTAATATCTCTGCTTTTCAATATGCTATCGAGGATGGTCATAAGGACATGACCAACTCCTTTGCAGGAGTAGGCGTGTTTTAATTTCATGGCTGCAATCACCATCTGCAGTGACTTTGGAGCCCCCAAAAATAAAGTCTGACACTGTTTCCACTGTTTCTCCATCTATTTCCCATGAAGTGATGGGACCGGATGCCATAATCTCAGTTTTTTTAATGTTGAGCTTTAAGCCAACTTTTTCACTCTCCTCTTTCATTTTCATCAAAAGGCTCTTTAGTTCTTGTTCACTTTCTGCCATAAGGGTGATGTCATTTGCATATCTGAGATTTCTCCTGGCAATCTTGATTCCAGCTTGTGCTTCTTCCAGCCCAGCATTTCTCATGATGTACTATGCCTATAAGTTAAATAAGCATGGTGACAATATACAGCCTTGATGTATTCCTTTTCCTATTTGGAACCAGTCTGTTGTTCCATGTCCAGTTCTAACTGTCGCTTCCTGGCCTGCATACAGGTTTCTTAAGAGACAGGTCGGATGGTCTGGTATTCCAATCTCTTGAAGAATTTTCCACAGTTTATTGTGATCCACACAGTCAAAGGCTTTGGTATAGTCCATAAAGCAAAAATAAATGTTTTTCTGGAACTCTCTTGCTTTTTCCATGATCCAGCAGATGATGGCAATTTGATCTCTGGTTCCTCTGTCTTTTCTCCAACCACCTTGAACATCTGCAAGTTCATGGTTCACGTATTGCTGAAGCCTGGCTTGGAGAATTTTGAGCATTTCTTTACTAGCATGTGAGATGAGACTGCAATTGTGCAGTGGTTCAAGCATTCCTTGGCATTGCCTTTCTTTGGGATTGGAATGAAAACTGACATTTTCCAGTCCTGTGGCCACTGCTGAGTTTTCCAAATTTGCTGACATATGAGTGCAGCACTTTTACAGCATCATCTTTCAGGATTTGAAATAGTTCAACTGGAATTCCACCACCTCCACTAGCTTTGTTCATAATGATGCTTTCTAATGCCCACTTGACTTCACATTCCAGGATGTCTGGCTCTAGATGAGTGATCACACCATCATGATTATCTGCGTCATGAAGATTTTTTTTTACTGTTCTTCTGTGCATTCTTGCCACCCCTTCGCAATATCTTCTGCTTCTGTTAGGGCCATACCATTTCTGTCCTTTATCGAGCCCATCTTTGTAATAAATGTTCCCTTGATATCTCTAATTTTCTTGAACAGATATGTAGTCTTTCCCCTTCTATTGTTTTCCTCTATTTCTTTGCACTGAGTACTGAGGAAGGCTTTCTTATCTCTCCTTGCTATTCCTTGGAACTCTGCATTCAGATGGGAATATTTTTTTCTTTTCCCCTTTGCTATTCACTTCTCTTCTTTTCATCGCTATTTGCAAGGCCTCCTCATACACCATTTTGCTTTTTTGCATTTCTTTTCCAGGGAGATAGTCTTAATCTATGTCTCCTTTAGAATCTCATGAACCTCAGTCCATAGTTCTTCAGGCGCTCCGTCTATCAGAGCTAATCCCTTGAATCTATTTCTCACTTCCACTATATGACTGTAAGGGATTTAATTCAGGTCATACCTGAATGGTCTTGTGGTTTTTACCTATTTTCTTCAACTTAAGTCTGAATTTGGCAATAAGGAGGTCATGATCTGATCCAACATTGGTATTATAGGCAAAATAAAATCTAACTGCCTATTTCTTGAACAGGCAAATTAAACAGTTAGATACACCAAACAGGAAGGCTTGTTATCTTACATATAATTTAAAATTTAAAAATATTCTAGTCAGTCTCAAAAAGCTTCTTAATTTATCCCCTGTAAATAGAACATATTTAGAGTTGGAGAGTGGTATGTTTTGCCTGCAAGATAGAGTGTCTTTCTCCATGAAAGAGATTTCTGCTTTGCAACAGAAATAAAGAGAACAGTGACTTTTGCAAATAGACTTGTTTGAACTAGGTATTGCTAGAAAAAGCCATGAAATACTCTATCCACAGAAGAGAAATCTTTATGGGCATTATTTACTGTCTAATGGTAGTTTAGATGCTAAGTCATGTCTGACTCTTGCGACCCCATGGACAGTAGCCTGCCAGGCTCCTCTGTCCATGGGATTCTGCAGGCAAGAATACTGGAGTAGGTTGCCATTTGCTTCTCCAGAGGATATTACCAACCCAGGGATAGAACCTGGGTCTCCTGCATTGCAGGCAGTTTCTCTACCAACTTAGCTGCAAGGGAAGCCCTATATGTGTATATAGAAGAGAGAAAAAGAGATTCCAACACGTTATTAAGTGATTTCCCTTCCAAGGACATAGGGTGGATGCCTTCCCACTGCTTTAGAATGTTCACTGACATCTGGAGAATTTACTAGAACTATGACTTAAATTCAATGACAGTTCTGTTTTCAAGTTGAAGCAAATGATTGATTAAATAATTTGATTAAACATCTTATTAAACAATTCCTTTAGATTAAATTCACTTTTTATGCCAAATCTAGATTTATCAAGATGTATTGCAGAAGAAATGGCAACAAAATTAAAATTGCTTTCTAGGATCTAAATGTGAGTGGATTTGAAAATATTCATTTATTGCTAACTGCAGGTTATAAAAAGAACTTCCTTTTTTAAAAGTATAGCTAAAAACAAGCTGTAACAAAGTGTTATTTTTCTAAATTTGGATTCTGTAACAGTAACTCTCAGTTTGCCCTAAAGTGTACTAACATCATTGCCTTAGTCCCAACTAGCTGGAAGAGAAAAAGGTATGTAAAGCCTGCATTTTGTATACAGAGTTCTAAAAACACTTGAATGCAATGTTACACTATTTTCATGGTGTCTTTAAATTTAACTGATGCTCCTGAAAGTCTACATCTGACTGTACAGGGCCAGCTGCTCTTCCTAGCTTGGCTTTCATTTCACAAAGCAGCTTTCCCCAAACATGTTTCATTTGCATTTACTTTGTCAAGTAAAAAATAAAACATACTAGAAAAAAACCAGCCTTTTTTTTCTTTTTACCTGTGATAAATAACAAAGTCTTTTCAAGTGGAAAGACTCTGACTGCAGTGAATGCATTACAGCCTCAATAGGACACTATCGATTCTGGAGGTAACAGTCCTTTAACTACATAGGGTAAGACAATTCTGCAAGGTAAATTTAATGTTACTTAAAGATAATATAAGATATTTGGATATAATAAAGAAATAGAATCACAAGTTTTAGAGATTTTATACAAAATGGCATGTGTAATGTCATATAATGACATATGAATCAAACTCCAAAACTAGTTAAATGATTCATTGTATTCATTTTGTGATCCACTGAGACCTAGTAATTATCTTTGAAAGGAAGAAATTTGCTTAATTCATTTAATCATCACTATTTAAAACATTTCTCCAGAATTCTTTTTAACATGCATGCAATAATATATAAATAGAAGATAACCTCCATCTCCCTCTCTTAGAATAAAAGTTTTCATAGCTCTCTGGGTATCCTGCATGTATGATTATAAAATTATTGCTTTAGATAATTTATTTTCCTATATATTCTCATTGAACATTAAAAAAATCTTTATTAAATATAAAATATTTTTTAAATAAAGTTTATAATATTCATTCTTGGTTATTTATAACAAATTACTTATTTTTAAGTATATAAATGAATTGTTGCTTAAAGTGTTAACCTAACCAGGGTGACTTGTATTCTTGTTTATTTCCCTGTTTAATGAAAATGTTATTTTATAACATTAGGCTGTAAGAATCTAATAGAAAATCAGTCGAAACACAGATATTTCTTGTCTCCATACTAATAATACTTGAATTTATATCCTGATTCATAGGCTCTAAAATATTCTAAAACATTCTCAAAAATTTACCTGTAGACTCCAAATTTTCAGTGTGGCATGGGCATCTCAGTATTAATACATTCAAACCAAAATTCACTATACCACTCTGCCCCTGTATTTATTACCCTTATATCCTTCACTTGGATATTTAGCACTTCCAAATCAAAATCTACAAAGAGCCCTTTGATTCCTCTGAGGTGTTCTCCACATTTAATCTGTATTCTGTTTTTATATTTCTGGATTAATACTTTGTAATACAGTGATTTAAATGAATATATGTACATGTAGCTTTTCAATGCTTGGTTTTAATGGTGACAGAGAAGAAAATGATACTGTATCAAATTATGTTGATCTTCAATTAATAAGTTTATCTTGAGCTGCATGAACTAAATTATGATATTCCATTTTCAATCAGAAGTTAACCTTTCACAAATTCAGCTCATAAATTTGCATCTGCACTGATATTGATCAGTTATATTTAAAACCTAATCAATGCATACTATAAATATTTTGATTATATTTTCAAATTCCACTGAATCTCTTCATATAGAAAATGATTTAAAAGGTTAAAATATTCCTTTACCAAGTTTTATAAAGTGTCATGAGAATGTTATAGGTGAAATATTTATATTGGTAACTGAAAAACACTGTGATATTAAAAGAGTGATGATAAACAAGGTAAAGAATACAAGTAAAGTTAGGTAAAAAACACAAAAATATAACTGCAACAAGATGAACACCAGAGAAGTGCACTTCAGGCTGAGGTGCAGATTTTTCTGGAACTTGTTCATGGTGCTCATTCCACCTCCTAATGGAGATAAGATTCTATTGGTGCCCCTCAGGCTCTTCCCTCCACTTCTAGAAAGACACATGAAAGTTTCTGGAAATAGTTCTAGCCCATCTAGAAAGAAATATGAATCATAGGTTAATTTCTTGTTAGTTCTTAGTAGGCTGAGACTTTAAGAATACTCGAATCCCTTCTTGGTGCTACAGAGTTTTCCAAATAACTATTTTCAAATTTATGTTTTCACAAAACAAATTTTATTTCAGAAGCCTTTTCTTGGAACATTTAAGTGCATCTATTTGTTTTTCAAAATTATATGCTTGGTGACATAGTTCTTACATTTCCTTATCATTCTAGGAAAGATAAACAGATTTTAGAATATATCTTTCTGTAAAATGTGTAACTGATATAGAATTTTGTCAGATCTTTGAATGAACTATGGTCATCTCCTGTAGCTCTCTTTTACAACTTTCTGCATTAGCTAGATTATGGATAATTCAGAGTTTATACTGCACATGTAGTGTCATCTTTATGATCATACGTCAGAATATTTTTATTAAAATTCAAGTCAAAATTACTACTCTTTGAAAGGTAACATAAAAATAATAGTTTATTATAAAGCTAATATTTTTAACTGAAGTATCACTTAAAGTAGTTTAGTTTGGAAATATTGTTCAAAAAGTCTAAGGTGGTAAAAGAATAAATCTTTACTCCCATATAAATATAGCATGAACATGTCCACATATGTATTTAATTAATTAGAAATTGAGAGAAACAATGTTGCAGCTGGTTCACAAGAGAATCCAAAGTGCCAAAAATACATAGAGATGCAAGAATGATGTAAATGTATAAATAAACTGGCAAAGCAATCAACATGAATAGACCAATAAGACTTTTGTTACATGTGAGACCATTTATGTTTCTTAGGACCAAACACATTTTCATTGCTCGGTTTTATATTTACTTATAATTTATAGATTGTACATAGGTTACAGACAAGAAAAGGCAGAGATAACCTGAGGGTTTAACAGAATACTCTGTATATTTGTCAATTTCAGAGTTTTTACAGTGTTTTCTGACACTAGCAAATAGTAAAAATTGACATATTTTACAAAT
Source organism: Antilocapra americana (assembly GCA_007570785.1). Classification (NCBI taxonomy): domain Eukaryota; kingdom Metazoa; phylum Chordata; class Mammalia; order Artiodactyla; family Antilocapridae; genus Antilocapra; species Antilocapra americana. Next base: position 8,187,981 of record ML662441.1, read on the forward strand.
GTCTGTATTTTCCAACAATTCCCTAAAATTATTTTCATGTGCTTAATTTCCCAAAGTATTTATCAATTCTGTTTTCCCTGTGTGGGCTAGTTCCAGATTTAATTAATAATAATATTATTATCAATATTAATATTATTAATATTACTGCTATCAAACTTTGTACCTATATTAAATTCACACATATATAATATTTTGTTGAGTACAAACCTAGAATTAGGGCTGCTGGAAACTTTGAATGTATGTGTTTAGCTATAGTAGATATTTCTAATAGATTTTCAAAATAATAGCATTATATTAGAGTTTTAATTTTTCCATAACTTATCAACACTTAATATAGTCTTTTGCATTTTAAGAATTTTTTCTGTATATTAAGATTTAGCTACTTTTAAGAAGGTGTTTCAATTCAGTTCAGTCGCTCAGTCGTGTCCAACTCTTTGTGACACCATGAAACGCAGCACTCCAGGCCTCCGTGTTCATCACCAACTCCCAGAGTCCACTCAAACTCATGGCCATCGAATCAATGACACCATCCAGCCATTTCATCCTCTGTCATCCCTTTCTCCTCCTGCGCCAAATTTTTCCCATTATCAATGAGTCAGCTCTTTGTATCAGGTGGCCAAAGTATTTTAGTTTCAGCTTCAGCATCAGTCCTTCCAACAAATACCCAGGACTGATCTCCCTTAGGATGGACTGGTTGGATCTCCTTGCAGTCCAAGGGACTCTCAAGAGTCTTCTCCAACACCACAGTTCCAAAAGCATCAGTTCTTCGGCGCTCAGCTTTCTTCGCCATCCAACTCTCACATCCATACATGACCACTGGAAAAACCATAGCCTTGACTAGTCGGACCTTTGTTGAGAAAGTAATATCTCTGTTTTTTAATATGCTATCTAGGTTGGTCATAACTTTCCTTCCAAGGAGTAAGTGTCTTTTAATTTCATGGCTGCAGTCACCATCTGCAGTGATTTTGGAGCCCCCCAAAATAAAGTCAGCCACTGTTTCCACTGTTTCCACATCTATCTGCCATAAAGTAATGGGACCGGATGCCATGATCTCAGTTTTCTGAATGTTGAGCTTTAAGCCAACTTTTTCACTCTCCTCTTTCACTTTCATCAAAAGTCTCTTTAGTTCTTGCTCACTTTCTGCCATAAGAGTGGGGTCATATGCATATCTGAGGTTATTGATACTTCTCCCAGCAATCTTGATTCTATCTTGTGCTTCCTCCAACCCAGCATTTTTCATCATGTACTCTGCATAGAAGTTAAATAAGCAAGGTGACAATATACAGCCTTGATGTACTCCTTTTCCTATTTGGAAGCAGTCTGTTGTGCCATGTCCAGTTCTAACTGTTGCTTCCTGACCTGCGTACAGGTTTCTCAAGAGGCAGGTCTGGTGGTCTAGTATTCCCATCTCTTTCAGAATTTTCCACAATTTATTTTGATGCACACAGTCAAAGGCTTTGGCATAGTCAAAAAAGAAGATATTTAGATACTTTAAAGTTTATTTTCTTTGTTTTTTTTAGACTTGTGTTAATATAACATGCAAATAATTATGATTGTTTACTTCCATCTTTTCAACTCTTTTAAAATTACTTTCTTTCTCCTTTCTAAGTTAACTTGCATCTCCAGAAAATATTTAAGAAGAATAATTATATGCTTTCCGAAACTTTGTGGGAAATGCTGTTACACTTTTCTCATTTTATACACATCTATATCATATGATGTATCATATTTATGTACATAATCTTTAGAATATTGAGTAGCTGTAACCTAATTTCTTCATTATACAGTATTTTAATCAAATTCACACAAACATATCATATGAATTTCACCAAATTAAAAAACAATTATATTTTTTCTTGAATATTATGAAATATTAATATTCCTAAATATTAATTAATGTTAATATCACTGGAAGGATATTTTATTATATGTATTGTTGATTAAATATGGGGTTAGGTTATGTTTGCTAGTATTTTCTTGTGATATTGCATATATTTCATCAATCAATTGGTCTTAAGTAATCATTTCTTGTTCAATTTAATATTTCAAATAATTTCAATCTTCTACTAGACTCATGAAAAAGAATTTGGAAATATTTTTCCTTTTCTTTAGAATAAAATCAGAATATATGTTGATTGACTATTGCAAACATTATTATTGTATAGAAGCAACAGTGATAGTTTTTAAGTACTCAAAATTTTTTCTTAAATATACCAGGAGAGGCATAATTATTTCCATAAGATTAATGAATAAATCAGAGCAAAGAACAGAATTCCTATTTATCCTTGTTTTTTAGATAATTGAAAACAAGTTAATTTCTTTGCCATTTAGAGCCCTCCAAATCCTTTAATTTCATTGCATATTCTACTTTACTGCTCTCTCTGACTTTTATCTATTTATTTTATGTGTCATCTCATTTATTGAGTGTGTTTGACTAGTATATTCAACTGTCAATTTTGTTCTTTGCCACTCATCTGCATGGCCTATTGTAAGATGCACTTATTGGAATTTAAAAAAAAAATGATAGTGTGAAATTTTACTTAATTATCATGGGTAACACAGATTTTTAACTAACTTTAGGTTATGTATTTTCTATTTTTCATCTTTTGTAAATGGCTTGCACTCTGTTTTTAATTTTATCTGTACCATGTTGAATTTTTTGGCTGAACTTACAAAATAACTGACATAAGAGATTAACAAGAGAAAAGTATGTAAATGTATTTAATACAAGTTTTGTATGACACAGGAGGCTTCATAAGAAAGAAAAACTCAAATAAATGAAACATCTCATATGCTTTTATACTAGATTGAACAAAGAGAGGAAATTTTGGAAAAGTAACTAAACCATATAGGGAAGATTAAAAAAAATTTAAAGTCTTTGCTTAATGTAATTTATTCTGGCATGACTCCATGTTCAGGTAGGGCATCATTTATATGAGAGTATTTACCCTAGTCGTCATGAATAAAAAGGATCATTAGAATGTCTGTCTTGTATCTGCCATTTTTCAAGTGCGTTTAGTTCAAAATAATTCTTGTGATAATGTGGCATGTTTTGGGGTGTCATCTTCTGCCACCTTTCACTGTCACTTTTAATATTTTCTAAAAAGGATATATAAAATCCTGTTTATTTGATGTATACTGATTTTTTTCAAACCCAATTCAAGTATGCCATCCATTTAAAAGCTTTTCTTAAGATGCTCAACATCACTCATTATCAGAGAAATGCAAATCAAAACCACAATGAGGTACCACTTTACACCAGTCAGAATGGCTGCCATCCAAAAGTCTACAAGCAATAAATGCTGGAGAGGATGTGGAGAAAAGGGAACCCTCTTACACTGTTGGTGGGAATGCAAACTAGTACAGCCACTATGGAAAACAGTGTGGAGGTTCCTTAAAAAGCTGCAAATAGACCTGCCATATGACCCGGCAATCCCACTGCTGGGCATATACACCGAGGAAACCAGAATTGAAAGAGCCACGTGCACCCCAATGTTCATCGCTGCATTGTTTACAATAGCCAGGACATGGAAGCAACCTAGATGCCCATCAACTGACGAATGGATAAGAAAGCTGTGGTATATATACACAATGGGATATTACTCAGCATTAAAAAAAAATTCATTTGAAGCAATTCTACTCAGATGGACGAAACTGGAGCCCATTATCCAGAGTGAAGTAAGCCAGAAGCAAAAACAACAATACAGTATATTAACACATATATATGGAATTTAGAAAGACAGTAATGAGAACCCAACATGGGAGACAACAAAAGGAACGCAGATGTATAGAATAGACTTGTGGACTTTGTGGATGAGGGTAAGGGTGGGATGAGATGGGAGAAGGGCATTGAAGCATGTTAATTGTCATGTGTCTAATCAATCGCCAGCCCAGGATTGATGCTCGGGACTGGTGCAGCGAGATTTCCCGGGGGGGAGGGAGGAGGGAGGGGGGACCCGGAGGGGAAGCATATGTAAACCCATGGTGATATCATAACAATGTATGGCTAAAACAATAATTAAAAAAATAATAATAATAAAATAAAATAGAAAAAAAAAAATAAAAGCTTTTCTTAATCTTTGATTTTCTCTGTGCTAACATGATTTAGCCCTGTTTTAGAAAGGCCTCAATGACACTGTTTTGATTTGATTGAATTACATGACTAAAATTTTTCATTGGAATATAAAATTATTTGAGACAAATTGTGAGTCATACCTCTCTTCAATTCCATGCTGCTGCTGCTAAGTCACGTCAGTCGTGTCTGACTCTTTGCGACCCATGGACCGTAGCGCGCCAGGCTCCTCTGTCCACGGGATTCTCCAGACAAGAACACTGGAGTGGGTTGTTGTGCCCTCCTCCAGGGGATCTACCTGATCTAGTGATCTCAAACCCGCGTTTCCTGTGCTACCTGCACTGATAAATAAGCGGGTTCTTTACCACTGGAGCCACCTGGGAAACCCTTTCAACTCCGTATTTAACATTAATTTTTGTTTCTTTAAAAGCCTTTAACACATATTTGCTAATTAAGAGCATTTCTGAGAGTTTTCCTACCGGCCTCATTGCAATCTTTCCACAGTTCTAGATCTTTACCTAGAATCTTAGACTGAGGAAACATGATACCCTTTTGGAAAGACCTTGAGCCAATTTTTTGAAACTAAAACCTACATCTGATAAACTCTCTTATGTCCCTGGGAAAGGAATCCATGATGAAAAATTTTGAAGGATCAGCTTATATTTTCAAAGATCTTCTTATGTGGAAATTCCTTTCAAGAAATTAAGTGTTGAGTATATTTTTTCTTCTATTACAAACATAAATGTTTGTATTGGATTATCATTGGGATCTACTGTGGTCGCATAAATGGGTCTATTATTTAAACATCATATGCTAGTATTATATAAAAGGAAAAAAATGAATTATATAAATCAGATATAGTCTGTTCTGTTCCAGTTCTATTTCTCTAATTATTAATAGTTCACACGCAAATGGTAGATAAGTATTTAATGTAATTTGGAAGTCTCATTGAAGTGTGAGTATTGCCTTGTTGTATCACCAAAAAACCAACAGCTGAATGTTAATTATTTACATAAGCAAGGGGAAACATACAGAGTTGTATTGTCATTTACCCCACGATCTTCCTTTTGATTTGGCCTGACTTCATGCGCTGCCTTGAAAGAGCTTATTCTCAGTGTTCTCTGATAACTTCAGGAAGGAATTAAATACAAAACAGAAAGCTGATGCCCTTCATCTCTGGTGTCCCTCCAATTCAAAGCTTTTAACTGTCTTCACTTACAACTTCTGAATATGATTGCCTTCTGCCTTTGTTTATGAAACTCAGCTATTTGTGCATTTCTTATGTTTCATCAAATGGCTGTCACCTACCTCCTTTGAAAAGCCCAATATTCACTATAATATTTTAATGTGTTAGAAATTATAATGTGTTTGATTTTTATATTTATAAGCTTTTTGTGTATGTGTGTATTCTGGTTAAAAAATGTGACTTGCCTCATTCTTATTTTAACTTAGAGATACATATTTTACTGAAAAATATTTTTCACAAATACATGTATATTGTCCAAGTGGGAACTTTTCTCTTTATGTAATGTTAATGTTTGGTTTAAAAGCTATACAAAATTATCTTACAAAAAGTAGACAACAGTTTCAGATTTTTACAGAGAGATATCATATACATGATAATCTCTAACTTGATCATTTGTTCAGAATAGCAACTGCTGGTCCCCTAAATTTACTAAAGGTACATAAACTCACTTCCTAGACAACAAATGCACTTGCCTGCTACTACTCCATACCTTAACTGCCTGGCTGTGAAATTTAAGAATCTCAGAGTAAAACTCACAGAGAATTTGCTTTAGTAGTTACAGAGCATTGACCCATCCTGTTTTACATATCAAGGAATGAAAATTTAATTTTACATGATTTATGCTTAATTAGAGATTTTATTTTATGACAGTTTCAGGTCATAGATAGAGATTTTTAAAAGATATGTGAAAGGCACATACAGAGCATAACAATAAATACAAAGGAACTTCATAAATGAATTAGTTCTTCAAATATATACCAGATAGTTGAGGTAAACATTCATATGAAAGTTGTAAGTAATAAAACTAAAGAGAAAGTGATTGCTTTTTAGCAAAACTTTAAGAAGAATAAAGCAAAGCAGTTTCAAATAAATCCTGCAATTTTAAGATGATTTGCCATTGCAACGATTAATTTCTAGTTTATAATGGGTTTTATTTTCACGCTTTTGCAGTAATACATTCATTTCATGCTCAATTTATACCAGAGTTAGTCACAGAATTCTTTATAAAGATAAAGCCAAGTTATATTTAATCTTATCTTTTAAGATGTATCAGCATGATATTCTTTAAAACTGGAAGTTACTAATGCAGTGTGCCAATAAAATATGGGCAAGAGATATTTTAGGTCTCTAGAGGAAGAAAAGATTACTTCATTAACCATACACATATATTTTGATTTATTTAGCTTGTATAGACCTATATTATCTGATTGATATGAATCCTCAAAATTTACGAAGCCATTAGACTTTGCTTCTATATATATATGTATATAATATGTAATTATATATTAATGTAATTATAATTATATATGTATATTATATATAAGTGTAATTATATATATAATTATATATGAAGCAAGCTTCATTCTTTTTAGTGTATTTCATCACATCCATTTTAAAGGGGGAATAATTTAAAATTATGCAATAGAATAGAATTGAACATTGTGAGTGGATAGTCATAGTTATAGCAGGGAAAGAAATAGTTCTGGTTTATTATGCGTGTCTTGATTAACAAAAGTGTACATATACCTCTTGAAAATGCAGGGCTTAAAAAAAAGACTGAATTTTTTGTTAGCCCTTTCTTGGTGTTTTTTAGCTAGTAAGGATTCTATGTTTATAGATCCCTAGTAATTTTCTATATCATATTTTTTAAGCAGTGTTGGAATTATTGTTATTTTTTCTCAAGCTAACAATAAAATGTTTTTTGTTGTTGTTGTTTCTATATTCCTAAAGCTTTCAAACTAAGTGATACATGATGACAAATATTTGTAGGGTGAAAACTGAAGAAAAAGTAAAAAAACTGATTATATAAAGTTTAGTGATAAAAATACATGAATTTAAAATATCAAGATTGAGGCTACATTTGCAAAACGTGTACTTTTTGTCCAATGAATTTTGGAAAATATAGCCCATATATGCAATTCATGCATATTAGTTTGATAAATGCTCAATATGGATAAGCACTGAAGCAACTAGACTTCCTTAGGCAAAAATAAAAACAAAACAAAAAATCAGAAACAGCAAAAAAGGCAACCAATTAATTCAAACTAAATACAAATTTCAATTGAAAATAGATCTTGTACCTTTTAAATGTAAAAGGTAAAGCTCTAAAACATTTAGAAGAAAACCTAGGACCACATACACATTAATTCAAGTTAATTCATTGATTTAAATATAAAATTATAAAACTTCTACAAGAAAACCTTAGAAAAAATCTTTGACATGACAACAAATGCATATCCCAGAAAAATGAAAAATTAAATTCACATGGAAACTTGCATATTAATGCAATCAGCACCAAAATTAAGAAACAGACTATCTCACCTCTACAGGATCCTTATTTGTAACTCCATTCTTCCACAGTGAGAAGCTTAGTTATTATCATTATTTGATTTATGTAAATGTATTTATTTGAACTGTTTCACTAAATAATATTATCCCTTCTGTTGCTCTCCTTCTATTATTGGGTTCTTTAATACCTATGCTCAGGCTCTGAAAATCCATACTGTCATGTCCCTTTATATCCATTCCCTGCCCCTCATTAACACCTTTTCTGTCCCCTCCTCACCCTCACTTAGGCCCAAGATCTCACACTGAGCAGATACAGATGCCTCCACTTTCTAGTTCACACAGCTTCTAAATTTTCTGAAAGTAAAATACTTTAATTCTCTAAAACTATGACAGTAAATATACAGGAGAGATGAAAAAGTCCTCATAAGTGATCAATACAAAGGAATAGAGGGAAACAATAAAATGGGAAAGACTAGAGTTTCTTCAAGAAAATTAGATACCAAGGGAACATTTCATGCCAAGATGCCACAATAAAGGATAGAAATAGTATTGGAAATAACAGAAGCGAAAGGTATTAAGAAGAGGTGGCAAGAATACACAGAACTGCACAAAAAAGATCTTAATGACCCAGATAATCACAACGGTGTGATCAATCCAGACATCCTGGAGTGTGAAGTCATGTGGGCCTTAGAAGGCATCACTACGAACAAAGCTAGTGGACGTGATGGAATTCCAGTTGTGCTATTTCAAATCCTAAAAGATGAAGCTGTGAAAGTGCTGCACTCAATATGCTAGCAAATTTGGAAAACTCAGCAGTGGTCACAGGACTTGAAAAGGTCAGTTTTCATTCCAATCCCAAAGAAGGGAATGCCAAAGAATGCTCAAACTACCGCACAATTGCACTCATCTCACACACTAGCAAAGTAATGCTCAAAATTCACCAAGCTAGTCTTCAATAGTACCTGAACCAAGAATTTCCAGATGTTAAAGTTTGATTTAGAAAATGCAGAGGAAGCAAAGATCAAGTTGACAACATCCATTGATCATTGAAAAACAAGAGAATTCCAGAGAAACATAGACTTCTGCTTCATTGACTACACTAAAGCCTTTGACTGTGGATCACAACAAACTGTGGAACATTGTTAAAGAGATGGGAATACCAGTCCACCTTACCTGCCTCCTGAGAAATCTGTATGCAGGTCAAGAAGCATACATGGACATGGAACAACAGACTGGTTCCAAATTGAGAAAGGAGTACGTCAAGGCTGTATATTGTCACCCTGCTTGTTTAACTTATATGCGGAGTACATCATGTGAAATGCCAGGCTGTAAGAAGCACAAGCTGGAATCAAGATTGCCAGGAGGAATATCAATATCTTCAGATATGCAGATGACACCACCCTTAGGGCAAAAATCAAAGAGGAAGCAAGAGCCTCTTGATGAAAGTACAATAAGAGAGTGAAAAATCTGTCTTAAAATTCAGCATTCAAAAAATCAACATCATGGCTTCTGGTCCCATCATTTCATGGCAAATAGATGGGAAACAATGAAAACAGTGACAGACTTTATTTTCTTGTCCTCAAAAATCACTGCAGATGCTGACTGCATCCATGAAATTAAAAGATGATTGTTCCTTGGAAGAAAAGCCATGACCAACCTAGACAGCATGTTAAAAAGCAGAGACAGCTGACAGAAAAAGCAAAGTATCTGACAAAGTTCCATCTAATCAAAGGTATGATTTTTCGAGTAGTCATGTATGGATGTGCTAGCTGGACTGGAAAGAAAGCTTAACACAGAAGAATTGATGCTTTTGAACTGTGGTGTTGGAGAAGACTCTTGAGAGTCCCTTGGACTGCAAGGAGATCCAACCAGTCCATCCTAAAGGAGATCAGTCCTGAATGTTCATTGGGAGGATGGATGCTGAAGCTGAAGCTCCAATACTTTGACCACCTCATGTGAAGTGACTCACTGGAAAAGACCGTGATGCTGGGAAAAATTGAAGGCAGGAGAAGAAGAGGAAAAACAAGAGGATGAGATGGTTGGATGGCATCACTGACTCAATGGAAATGAATTTGAGCAGGCTCTGGGAGTTGGTGATGGACAGGGGGACCTGGCGTGGTGCAGTCCATGAGGTTGCAAAGAGTCAGACACGACTGATTAACTGAACTTAACTGAAGAGTGTAAATAAAACAGATGTAAATTCAGAGCCTCTAACTGGAGCCTCAGAACACATTTATAGTACAGTGAATCCAAACCACAGATTGTTCTTCAAATTAGACTGGTTTCTGCTATTAAAAATAAAACAGAATCAGAAGCACCTAATAACTCTGTGCATGTGTGCCAAGTTTCTTCAGTCATGTCCAAATCTTTGTAACCCCATGGACTGTAGCCCACCAGGCTCCTCTGTCCTTGGGATTCTCCAGGCAAGAATACTGTAGTGGTTTGCCATTTCCTCCTCCCAGGGATCTTCTTAACAAAAGGACTGAGCCCACATCTCTTATGTCTCCTGCGCTGGCAGACAGGTTCTTTACCACTACCACCACCTGGGAAAACTAAACGCTCTGGGTGATCTCTAATTACTATCTTTGCTACTGTTTTACAAAATCATACTGTCAGTTACCACTATTATCTTTGTTGTATGCATGCCTTCTGTCTCATAGTTATCTGTACTTTCATTTTTCCTAACTAGGCTTCCCCCGCCCCTTTTCTGCAAATTTATTTCACGGTACATTTTGGACTCTCTGTCCTTTGTTAAACAAACTCTCATTCTTAATTTTCCCATCTATGTTCTCTTCATTTTAGTGTGATAATGATAACTAGGCTCTTGCTCTCTTGCTTAGCCTTTTTTGATTAAAATTTGAAAGTTGAAATTTCAGATGTACTTGATGCCTTCTCTCCTCATTTATCTCTTGTAAAGTTTTCTTGTTTCTTTAAGGCTAATGCTACCTGCTACAGCACCTTTCTTTACATTCTTATTATGGTCAGATAAACTTCCTTTGTGTATTGCAGGGTTGGAACCTATATTATGTTTGTTTCTCTAGTTGAATATTGTCCACATTTCTAGACTTAATATTTCATATGGAATTTCTGACAATACACACTGAAGATCAGCATCATATTCAGAAAAAGTCACCAGATACCCTTCCTCAAAGCCACATCTGTACTTCTTTTAATAACATGAGCCTCTAAATCATTTCTCTACAATATTTTGTTATCTTTGCATCTCATCTACCCCCACCAAACATCATATTTGGCCTATTGAGAATTTCAATTCTTAATTGAATATCTTAGTTTGTTCTTTTTAAAATTTATCTACTCTATTTTTACTTGTTTTCTTTCATATATGTTGGTCCCCCACCCTTGTAATTATTCCACCCTTATTTGTCTTTCTGTTTGTTTGTTTGTTTTGGCTTCCCAGCATGACTATATATAGTATATCACTCAAACACTTTCATTGAAAACTTCACTTGTTTTCTTCACTCTACATGTTTTTAACTCATCTGGAAAAATGTATGTCCTGAGAAATTCCAAATGTGCATTTTCTCTGCCACTCTGAGGCCACTATACACTGCCGCAGTAAATCATACAAACTTAGACTGTTGCCACTATAAAATTTAAAGTGTCCAATTTCGTGTTTGCCCCCAATATTTCAGAACAACCTTTCATTTCCTTCATCAGCTTCCTCATTCTTTTCACAACACTACCTCAAAAGTTTCCAATCGCTTATACTTCTGACTCTCCAACCTCATTTCTAACACTAAGGAGATAAACTTGGTTTCTACTTACTGGGAAAATAAGCAGCAATTCCTTGCCAATAGACCTACAGATTTACAAGTGTTGGTGCTAGTAAATCAACTTTCTGTCGCTGTTCTTTCATTCATGAACTGCATGCCGTCCATATCCTAACAATTTAGGGCATTTTAATTTTATCATATACTTCATTTGTTTTAAATTGCTACCTATTATTGGATAAACATGACAGAAACTCAAACTGCTCTCCATCACAAGTAAATGCAATTCATGCTTCTGGATTAAATTTCAAATTGAAAACAAAAATGATGTAAAAGATATTACTGAAACATTTAGGGAAATTGGCATATCTCCTATATATCTGTTAGCAATATTTTACCAGAACTGTGTTTCCTGATCCTTCTGTTGTTTTTATTTGTTCATTTTTAGATCATAACATTTCTACACAGTATTGATTTTGATAAAGAGCTTGTTGATGCTCTGTCATCTTCTCCACATGGAAAAGTATTACTGGGTAATTAGTTAGATCTGGAGATAGCAGTAAGAATTAAGAAATTTGGTCCTTGGTTCTGCCTGTATGAGCATAGGGAAGTGCTATTAAGTTTTTCTGAGCCTTGATTCTCTATAAAAGGCATTCCTCATTATCAAGGATGTCAGCTCTTTATTTATTTATTTATTTATTTATTTTTGCCTGATGACATTATCATTTGGAAGAAAAGTTATGGCAAAACTAGATAACATGTTAAAAAGCAGAGACATTATTTTGCCATCAAAGGTCCATCTAGTCAAAGCTATGGCTTTTTCAGTAGTCATGTATGGATGTGTTAGTTGGACTATAAAGAAAGCTGAGTGCAGGACTGATGCTTTTGAACTGTGGTGTTGGAGACTCTTGAGAATCCCTTGGACTGCAAGGAGATCCAACCAATCTATCCTAAAGGAAATCAGTCCTGAATGTTATGATACTGAAGCTGAAACTCCAATACTTTGGCCACCTGATGTGAAGAACTCACTCATTTGAAAATACTCTGATGCTGAGAAAGTTTGAAGGCAGAAGGAAAAGGGGATGACAGAAGATGAGATGGTTGGAAGGCATCACTCAATGGAGATGAGTTTGAGTAAACTCCAGGAGTGGCGATGGACAGGGAGGCCTGGTGTGCTGAGGCCCATGGGGTTGCAGAGTCAACATTTGGATGCTAGCTGAGTTGACAAATTAAATCAAGCACCATGGGTATTAATGTCTGTATATTTTATATGAAAATTATTTTATTTTATGTGTATTTGAAAGGATGGGAGTCACTTCGGTAAGTATCTGTACAATCATCATATTCAGACTCCTGGCATATCTTTTCTGAGTCCTTTAATTTACAATATTGGATAAGTAGACTGATCTTAATCAGACTAAATTTGTGAGAATTATCATATTCCCAAAATTACCAATAAATGTAATTTTACATTAGAGTTCAGTGAATGGGGAATTTCTGACTTTTACTTTCTCTGGTTGTTATTGTTCAGTTGCTAAGTCATGCTAGACACTTTGTGATCCCATGGACTGCAACACGCCAGGCTTTCCTGTCCTTCACTATCACCCAGAGTTTGCTTACATTCATGCATTGAGTTGGTGATGCTATCTAACCATCTCATCCTCTGCTGTCCCCCTTCTCCTTTAGCCTTGAATCTTCCCCAGCATCAGGGTGTTTTCCAATGAGTTGGGTTTTTGCATCAGGTGGCCAAAGTATTGGAGCTTCAGCATCAGTTCTTCCAATGAATATTCATTGTTGGTTTCCTTTAGGATTGACTGATTTGATCTCCTTGCAATCCAAGGGACTCTCAAGAGTCTTCTCCAGAACCACAATTCAAAAGCAAGAGAAAGCTATATGTACTATTCAGTTTCAAATAATATTTAAAATTAATCAAGTAGAATAACTTTTTCTTCTATTTGATTCCCACTCATAAAATTAAAATGACATCATTTTTCTGACTTAAATGTTTTGTCCCTGTCTCTTCAATTTGGACTGCTATAACAAATTACCAAAAAAAAAAAATTACCATAAAGCTGGGTGTCGTATAAACGACATAATTTTTTCTCATGATTCTGAAGTTTAGCAAGTCTATGATCAAGGCATCTGCATGGTTGGGTTCTGCTGTTTCTTTTTCAATTGAAAACTGTCATCTTCAATTGAAAGAATTCATCTTCATGGCTAAAAGAAGACTAGAAAGTTCTCTGAGGTCTTTTTTATGAGGGCTCTAATCCCATCCATGAGGAATTCATTCTCATGACATCATTACCTCCCAAAGGTCCCAGCTTCTAACTACCATCAAATTAAGAGTTAAGATTTCAACATATAAATTTTGAGGGGACACAAATTTCAGTTCATTGCAGACTGTGCTGAAGTATTTATAGGATACCCAAGATAATTAGGTATTTGTAAATATTTAATGCATTAAAGTAATCATTGCATCATTTTGGTGTGTTTATTATATCATATAATATTTCTGTATACAGAAAAGCCAGCATCTACAAACAAAACAATGACATTCTAACAATATGTACATAAGGAACTAAGCTGAAAGAAACTGAATTATTTTAACTAGGCTAAGATCATTTTTGAACTTAGCAGTAAATAATGGAACATATATATTTTTATTAACAGTAATTAAGGACTGTAAGATTTACAAAAAAACTCTTATGCTTTCTCTTTTGAATTGACATTTTATTACTATGATTGAAGTATTTAATTTCAGATGCAAATGCTGTGTGAGAGGTTAGTTGACTCATACTACACCTTGTGTCACATGAAGATGGCTGTGAAAACTGTTTCAATAGCTGTTTTTATGCTAAAATATATTTTCTGTATGATGCAATCCTTGGGGTGCTTGTGCTTAGTATTTAGAGTTTAAATAGCTTTAATGTTTGAGCACTCAGTAAAAAAGTGCTGGTTGCTTAATAGGTTCGGAATATAGAATAAATTTAGTGATTCTGTTATATAATCACAAACTAATACTTCTAAAACCATTATTTATGTTTTTAAAAATTAATAATTCTCTTTAGCCTTACTTAACGTTTTTAAATAAATTCATTTAGATGAATAATTTTAATGTAACATCCAACTGTCTGTGGATTTGGATGCCTAGTACTCACCTATACAGAAAATATGATTTTAGACATTTATTGTGTGATATGGTTATAGTAAATCTTGTTGCTGTTACTCTAGACAGCTAAAACTGATGAGATACTCAATTAAAGTTGCTAGTCAAATCAATAAAAGCATCACAGAAACACTTCAGTTAGGTTGCTCAGATAGGTATTTAATTTGCATGTAAATAGTTAGCGTTAGTTAGTTAAATGTCAATGGGTGCTTCTAGATAAATTATTGATATTTCTCTGTAGTTAACTCAGAAACGTGTTGCAAGAATTTTGAAAGAGTTTTATTTAGACATTATATCAATGGGATCTATTCAACACAAATGATTTTTTATTTATTTTTGATTTAACTGACAAAGAATAAAAAGCTGCCCCTTCTATTTAATTTTAAACAAGGACTTAACTGTAATTTAGTATTATCATTGTGCAACTAATGGTGTATGGTATAGTATTTAAATTAGTAATAGTGTCAGTATTTTTATTGCCTAACATAAAAATTATTCATTGGTGATTTTCAAATATTTTTTATAGTGACAAAGAATAGGGTTGCTATTTCCCTAATGGCATTTTTCATTCAACAAACATAAGCTTAAAAACAAATGTGAACAGTATTCATTTTATAAAGAGGCAAAATGTTCATTGTCTACCTGAATTGTCTAGACAGAAATCCTAAGAATATAAATCAATTTTAGACAACTTAATGTCAAAAACCAAAATCATCTCAAACATCATTCTGTTTTCTGAATGAAATTACCCCATGAGCACTGATTTTGGAACCTTTAACTGCAATGATATTAGAAAATCAATTCATAATTATATTAAAAGTTGAAGTTGCTAAGAAGATTAATATGTGACATTCACCGGTCTAGTATAATTGTAAAACAATTTTTGTTATGAATTTTCAGAGTACTTTTATCTGCTTCTGTTAAAGAAATCTCATTATCCTCCTTTTGATCTTGTTTACTTGGTGATCAATGGTTATAATTTGATAGAATGAGTGAACTCTCCTTTTTCTTCTCCAAACTTGAGTACTTCTGAATTTTGCTTTGGGGACAAAGCTTTCAGATATCTAATTTTTGCCATGTATCAAAAAGTCACATTTCAACAAACATTCACTGAACACCAATTATGGCAAAAGTTAAGGTTAGGGTCATGGCATCTATTGAAAACAAAAATTGAAATTTTTAAATGCCTACATTTGTAAATATTGGACAAAATAATGTAAATAAAATATATACTGTTAAAATCCTGTCCATAGGACAAAATATTTTTTTTAATTAAAAATCTTTGTCCTCTCTATTGAATTTTTCTGTCCCTGCTTTGTGTATGTATGTAGATAGGCAGATATATATGCATGTATGTATTTCTTAATAGAGATGTTTCACTAAAACAAGATTGTTTATAACCTCAGAAATACAAATTCCAAAATTTTGTTACTTTCATTTTGTAACAACAATGGAATCCCCACTTGTTTTAAATCTGTAGGAAGCAAATAGAGTTAATAATGACAATTTTATATTGCAAGCTTCCTTGGGATATTTTAATATTTAATTTTTATCCAGTAATTATTGGTGGTATCAGATATATGAAACTTTCTATTAAGTATACTGCAATCAATAGAAGAGGCGTCCCTGGTGGCTCAGCTGGTTAAGAATCCGCCTGCAATGCTGGAGACCTGGGTTCGATCCCTGGGTTGAGAAGATCCCCTGGAGAAGAAAATAGCAACCCACTCCAGTATTCTTGCCTGGAGAATCTCATGGACAGAGGAGCCTGGCAAGCTACAGTCCATGGGGTCGCAAAGAGTCAGACATGACTGAGCAACTTTCATTTTCACTTTCTTTCTTTCGAGTAACAGAAAGTGATAGAAAGGAATAGCCAGTATCCTAAAGGGTTCCTGAGACTTCTGTATATGAATTTGTATGTATGAGCATACGTAAGAGTATGAAAAAATATGTGAGAATATTTGTTAGTATGTTTGAGTTTGTGTGTATAAGAGTGTATGTATGTTTCTGTGTGTGTGTGTGTGTGTGTGTGTGTGTGTGTGTGTGTTGGGGGATGTTCATTATGAGTGACTCTGAACTAGTCACTTTCCTAGTGGGGTGAGCCATTTCTTACATGCAAATTGATCTTTGTAGGGAAGACAGCATGATACCACTGTTTTTGTTTTCTTCATATTTATTTGTTGTTGTTTTTTGGCTCACAGCAGGTTGTTTTACATCCTGTCAGAAATATAATGAGATTATTTCTCTAAAAACCTGGCTATTCTTTCTCACCTGCAGCCTCATCAACTGCTAAAGAAAAATTAAATTTGTTTTAAGCCTACAAAAGCTGGGTTGTTGGTAAATTGTTGATAATAGTTTAAGGAAAGAAAACAGAATATAGCACCAAGGAGCAATACCCTTAGATCTTTCTACAGGCAATAAATGACTAATGTGGACATGGAAACTATGCTGAAAGGAATTATAAAAAATATGATTTTCCTTGAAACCAAAATTTCTGAGGATCTGAATGCTTTTGTACAGTTATGTGGAAAATCTACTTTCATAAATATTCCTAGACTACTAGAGGCAACCTTTTGAAATCCCCTTTCATTATGCTCAGGAAGTCACTCCTATTTGTAAACTATTTTAACTTCTCAGAAGAAATTTAGGAGGACAGATAATCCAGAAATATATTTCTTAGTACCACACAAGTTCAAGAGAAGTTACCAAAACTCAGCTGATTGTGAAGTCATAGAAAATATAATTCTATTTTATTAATGAGTTTCTAAGACTTTGCTTTATAAGAAAAAAACTATGATTTGAAAAAAATATATCACTGGGGTCATAGACAAACTTTACTCCTTTGAAATAGTTTCATTTCCTCGTATTTTTTTCCAGATAACAGGACTGAAAGCAAATATTTTCAGGATGTTCAAAGAGTGAATAAATTTAGGGGAATAAGCAAAACCAGTTGCTTAGAATCAAGCAACCAAAGCAGTTAACTAACCTAATTTTAAATTACTTGAGAAGTCTGTGTGTAATAACAGCAACATGATGAAGTGAAAAGCTACCTTTATCTCTCCCGTTAAATCTGCAACCAGTAAAATATACACAATATAAAATAGGTACCTCTGCCTAACACATCAGGGTGCTGGAGAATTCCACACATCTGTGCAGCTAAAGGTGGGTGGAGTGGATAATATATAGGAAGCAGAACTGAGGAGACAGCAGATGCGGTGCTATCTATTTCAGCTCCCCTACTGTAGCATCTGAGCCCATGGATCCAGAAAACCTGGTTGTAGCAGGGGAGGATGTGTGCGTGACTTCAGTCTCCTGGCCACAGCAGCACCTGCAGACACAGATAACTGACCAGCAGAGGCAATGGGGCCTGAGACTCTTCTTCCAGATGCCAAGACACCCATGACCCTAGACCCAAACCCACCATCCTCAACGACAGAGCCCACCAACCATACAACAGTGGACATGGTAGAGGTGCCCGTACAACCATGGCATCCTCCCTCCTTCCGTGAGGCAGCAGAGCCTATGACAGGGACCCCCAGACTCAAGGGAAGAGCCCACCACCCTAGTACACCAGCCAGCAACGTCAGCAACACAGACAGAAACAAGACAACAACGACTCCAGAGGCACAGGAAGCTATGCTAAGGGTGCAGTGCTACGCCTCTGATAGAGGAGGTTGAGGCTAGAAAATGCAGTCTTGCAGATATAATCAGAGGCAGCCCAAGTAGAGGAACCAAATAATTATATTATATCACCACCTGCTAGAAAACTAAAGTCTCTAATTTCTAACATGCTGAATCTTAGAATCAAGAAGAAAGATATTTGCTTCTTCAGATGTACTGGCAGAGGAAAAATTCATCAAGACCATGAAGAACCACAGTAACACTATACCACAAAAGGATGATAGTTTTCCAAAAACCAAGGTTAAATGCCATGAAATATTGCAATCTACCTGATAGAGTGTTCAAAGTAGCTGTCATGAAGAGCTACAAAAAAGATCAGAAAGGCAGAATTTTGTTCAAGAATAAAAATTAATGAACAGATGGAATATTTTACAAAGAGATTGAAACTCTAAAAAGAACCAAGCAGAAATTTTGTAGATGAATAAATCAACAAACAAGATGAAAGATGCATTAGAAAGCACTGGAAATAGAGAAGACCATACACAAGCAAAACTTAGTAGCATAAAGATAAAAATCTAGAATTAATATGAGTCTATGTGGAAGGAAAAATAAGACATAAAAAATGAGGAAATCATCTTAAGAGGTATTAGATGCTTTTAGGAAAGGCATTAGGGTAATAGGTATCCCAGAAGGAGAAGGGAGGATGAAGAAAGCAGAGTGTTAATTTAAAGAAATAATAGATGAGAACTTCCCAAACCTGGAAAACTGTATAAAGAAACTATATAAAGCCCATGAATCAAGGACAACCTCTAATTGCCTAAATGAAAAAAAAAAATAAAGAAAGAAAAAGTTCTCAGGGCACATTATATTAAAATAAGACAAAAGTCAATGTCAGGGAAAGAATTTTATATATAACCAGGGTGGTAACTTATAAAGGACTTCCCATTAGGCTATCAGCAGGTTTCTCATCAGGTAAACTATATATCAAGAAGGATTAAAATGATATTTCAAATACTGAAAGATTAAAACTTTGATCCAAATATACTCTATCAAAATTATTGCTCAGATATGAAGGAGAAATAAAGTTTTCCCAAAGAAAAATGAAGGAATTCATCAACAGCACATCTTCTACTGAAAACAAAAATACATAAAACTATGAGTAAGGTAATAAATAGACAAAAGTGGAAAATTTCAACTATTTATCACAATAGGTTTTTAAATAATTTAGTATAGAATAAAGCTTTAAGGGAAGAATATAGTTACTTCAATTTGGTAACAGAGTCACAACATAAAAAAAAACACAATTTGAGACAACAAAAACATTAAAGGAAAAGAGGAAAAGGATGGAACTCATATAGGTAAATGAAGATAAGATACTATAGAGAGAATAAAGACTATTTTATCTATGAGATGTTTTATACAAAAACCGTAATAACCAGAAAATATAAATCTAGAGACACAGAACATAAAAAAAGATAAATAAAATTGAGGAAATCATTATAGAAAACTACCAAACCAGTATTTCAAATAGAAACACGAGGAAAAAAAAATAATAATAATGTAGAATGCAGCCGGGCGGGAGGGGGGGCGGGAGATAAAATGTCAGTACTAAGTCCTCATAATAATCACCCTAAATATAAACAGATTGCATTAATCTATCAGAAAAGTGGCTGGGTGAATTATAAAACAAAAACAAACTAGATGCTGCTTCCAGGAAACTCTCCTCAGCTCCCAAGATGGACAAAGGCTAAATGTAAAGTGATGGAAGATATGTGTCCAAGCAAGCAAATGATAGCCAAAATAAAGCAAGTGTAGCCTTACTCATAGCAGACTAAATAGACTTCAAGCCAAAAAAGATTATGAATCAAAAACGAGCTGTAGGAGGAGAAACTAAGATGGCGGAGGAATAGGACGGGGAGAACACTCTCTCCCCAATAAATATACCAAAAGAACTTTTAAAGGCCGAGCAAACTCCAAAAAACAGGAACTGAATGCTGGCAGAGGACATCGGGCATCTGGAGAGGCGACCCAGTGCCGACGTGAGGAGGTAGGACAAAAAAAAGAAAAGAAAAAAAAAAGTAGAGGGAGAGACAAAGAGCTGGACGGGCTCCGTCCCGGAAGGGGAGTCTGGAATAAAGAGGAAAAAAAAAAAAAAAAGAGGAGAAAGGTTTCTGAATACCAGGGAGCATTCTCTCTGGCAGATCTGCGGTGGATCTTGGAGAGCAATATAGCTGAGAGCAGAAGCAGATTAATAGCTAAGCCCTGCAAGGTTCGTCTCTAGCTATAAGCACAGCCGAGAGCAGCAGCACAGCCGAAGCAGACTGCTCCTGCTCAGGGAGGGGCGGGCCGCGGGCTCAGGGAACGGAGCAGCCTGAGGGACCTAACCTTCCAGGAAAAGCTCCCTCTCCCCCCCAGGTCCGTGCACAAAACAAAGGGCGGTGAGGAGTCAACAGAGAGGCTGTGCAGCTGCGGGCTGCGGACCGGCCCAACCCCCGCCTGAGAGCAGTGGGCATAACCCAACCCAGCCCCGGGGAGGCTAACCAAGACTTCTGGGGAATCTGGACAGATCGGTGCTGTATACACCTTAGAAGGAGTGCTCAGCTGCACGCCGAGAAAACAGAGCGGCCGGGCCGGGAGAGAGGAGAAGCCCCACTCCCCAACTGCTGGGCGGACGACAGAGAGCCTGAGCAGAAGGGGCGGGGGAAGCCCTCTCATCAGGAGCAGGGCAAACTCCAAAATTAAATCTCTGCCGGTAGATCAGACTGCATAGAAAAGAGACTGTAGGACTGTGAGAAGGACAAGCCTAACCAAGAAGGCCTGCTTAGCTGCACGCTGAGAAAACAGAGCGGCTGGGCTGGGGGAGAGGAGAAGCCCCACTCCCCAACTGCTGGGCGGAAGACAGAGAGCCTGAGCAGAAGGGGCGGGGGAAGCCCTCTCACCAGGAGCAGGGCAAACTCCAAAATTAAATCCCTGCCGGTAGAACAGACTGCATAGAGAGCGGCTGGGCCGGGGGAGGGGAGAAGCCCCACCCCCCAACTTTGCTGGGCAGACGACAGAGAGCCTGAGCAGAGGGGGCGGGGGAAGCCCTCTCACCAGGAGCAGGGCAAACTCCAAAGCGCTGAATAGACACTTAAAAGACCAGCAGACAGAAGACACTAGCAGAACAGCTTTGAAACAGACAGGAGAAGCAAATTAAAGCCCTGCAGGTGGCGATAACTGCATAGAAAGAAGTTTATAAGTCTGTGAAAAGGAGAAGCCGGACCAAGGAATCATCTGAAAATCTACAGACCCTTCCCTTCACCGAATGCACCAGCACCAGAGAAAGCCTTCATTATAACTGTACTAGGAACATCTTTTAAATTTTTAAAACTCTTATATATATATATATATATATTGTTTCTTCTTTCTTGTTTTTTTCTTTTTCTTCTTCTTTTTTTTTTTTCTTTTTTTCTTTTTTTTTTTTTTAGAATTTTTAAGTCCCATATGACCTTGCTATTTTTTTTTTTCTTCTTATTTCTTTTTTCTCCTTTATTTTTATTTTCCGTTTTTTTTTTTTTTTTAAGTATTTTTGAGAACCCAGTCTTTACTCTAGATTTTTAATCTTTGCTCATTAGTACCTGGTATCAACTTTGTACCTTTCAAGATCCAAGCACCAGTACCCACTGCTACCTGGGAATGAGATCATTGGCTTGACTGCTTTCTCCCCATTCTTATCTCTTGCTAGTAACAGTGAGGAAACCTAGACTCACCCACCAGAAAACCACACAAGCCTTTCCACCCAGGAAACTTCGACAAACCACGCATCCAACCCCTCCCATAGAGAGGAATCCCCACAGTAAAGGGACAACACAGCAAGATAAACAAGATGAAAAGGCAGAGAAATACCCAGCAAGTAAAGGAACAGGATAAATACCCCCTAGACCAAACAAAAGACGAAGAGATAGGAAGTCTACCTGACAAAGAATTCCGAATAATGATAGTGAAAATGATCCAAAACCTGGAAAATAAGTTGGAGTTACAGCTCAATAACCTGCAGGCAAGGATTGAGAAGATGCAGGTAAGCTTTAACAAAGATTTAGAAGAAATGAAAAAGAGACAAGATACAATGAATAATGCAATAAATGAGATCAAAAACACTCTGGAGGGAACCAACAGTAGAATAACAGAGATAGAAGACAGAATAAGTGAGATAGAAGACAGAATGACAGAAATAAATGAAACAGAAAGGAAAAATGAAAAAAGAATTAAAAGAAATGAAGACAACCTTAGAGACCTCTGGGACAATATTAAACGCACCAATATTCGAATCATAGGAGTCCCAGAAGAAGAAGACAAAAAGAAAGACCATCAGAAAATTCTTGAAGAGATAATTGTAGAAAACTTCCCTAAATTGGGGAAGCAAATAGCCACTCAGGTCCAAGAAACACAGAGAATCCCAAATAGAATGAACCCCAAGCGGGACACCCCAAGACACATATTAATCAAATTGGCAAATATCAAATACAAAGACCAAATATTAAAAGCAGCAAGGGAGAAGCAAAAGATAACTCACAAGGGGAATCCCATAAGGATAACAGCTGATCTCTCATCAGAAACGCTTCAGGCCAGAAGGGAATGGCAAAACATACTTAAAGTCATGGAAGAAAACAATCTACAACCCCGACTACTCTACCCAGCAAGGATCTCATTCAAATTTGAAGGAGAATTCAAAATCTTCTCAGACAAGCAGAAACTGAGAGAATTCAGTAATACCAAACCAGCCCTCCAACGAATGCTAAAGGATCTTTCCTAGATAGGAAACACCGATGGGATAGATAATCTGGAGCCCAAAACAATAAAATAAATGGCAGCGGGATCATACTTATCAATAATTACCTTAAATGTAAACGGGCTGAATGCCCCAACCAAAAGGCAAAGATTGGCCGATTGGATACAGAAACAAGACCCCTATATATGTTGTCTACAAGAGACCCACCTCAAACCTAGGGACACATATAGACTGAAAGTTAAAGGCTGGAAAAAGATATTCCATGCAAATAAAGACCAAAAGAAAGCAGGAGTGGCAATACTCATATCTGATAAAGTAGACTTTAAAATAAAGGCAGTGAAAAGAGATAAAGATGGACATTACATAATGATCAAAGGATCAATCGAGGAAGAAGAAATAACAATTATAAATATTTATGCACCTAACATAGGAGCTCCACAATATGTAAGGCAAATGCTAACAAATATGAAAGGGGAAATCAACAACAACACAATAATAGCAGGAGACTTTAATACACCACTCACACCAATGGATAGATCAACTAGACAGAAAAGTAACAAGGAAATTCAAACTTTAAATGAAACAATAGACCAACTAGACCTAATTGATATCTATAGGTCATTCCACCCCAAAACAAGGAATTTCACCTTTTTCTCAAGTGCACACGGGACCTTCTCCAGGATAGATCACATCCTGGGCCATAAATCTAACCTTGATAAATTCAAAAATATTGAAATCATCCCAAGCATCTTTTCTGACCACAATGCAGTGAGATTAGATATCAACTACAGGAGAAAACCTCTCAAAACTTCCAACTTATGGAGGCTCAACAACACACTGCTGAATAACCAACAAATCGCAGAAGAAATTAAAAATGAAATTCAGTTATGCATGGAAACGAATGAAAATGAAAACACAACAGCTCAAAACCTATGGGACACTGTGAAAGCAATGCTAAGGGGAAAGTTCATAGCAATACAAGCTCACCTCAGGAAACAAGAGAAAAATCAAATAAATGACCTTACTATACACCTAAAGCAACTAGAAAGGGAAGAGATGCAGAAGCCCAGGTCTAGTAGAAGGAAAGAAATCTTAAAGATCAGGGCAGAAATTAATGCAAAGGAATCAAAAGTGACCATAGCAAAAATCAACCAAGCCAAAAGCTGGTTCTTTGAGAAGATAAATAAAATTGACAAACCGTTAGCCAGACTCATCAAGAAACAAAGGGAGAAGAACCAAATCAACAGAATTAGAAATGAAAACGGAGAGATCACAACAGAAAACACAGAAATACAAAGGATCATAAGAGACTATTATCAGCAACTATATGCAAATAAACTGGACAATTTGGATGAAATGGACAAATTCCTAGAAAAGTACAACTTTCCAAGACTAAACCAGGAAGAGATAGATAATATTAATAGACCCATCACAAGCATGGAAATTGAAACCGTAATCAGAAATCTTCCAAAAAACAAAAGCCCAGGACCAGATGGCTTCACAGCTGAATTCTACCAAAAATTTAGAGAAGAGCTAACACCTATTCTACTCAAACTCTTCCAGAAAATTGCAGACGAAGGTAAACTTCCAAACTCATTCTATGAGGCCTCCATCACCCTAATTCCAAAACCTGGCAAAGATGCCACAAAAAAAGAAAACTACAGGCCAATATCACTGATGAACTTAGACGCAAAAATCCTCAACAAAATTCTAGCAAATAGAATCCAACAACACATCAAAAAGATCATACATCATGATCAAGTAGGCTTTATCCCAGGGATGCAAGGATTCTTCAATATTCGTAAATCGATCAATGTAATACACCACATTAACAAATTGAAAAATAAAAATCACATGATTATCTCAATAGATGCAGAGAAAGCCTTTGACAAAATTCAACATCCATTTATGATAAAAACCCTCCAAAAAATAGGAATAGAAGGAACATACCTCAACATAATAAAAGCTATATATGACAAACCCACAGCAAACATTATCCTCAATGGTGAAAAACTGGAAGCATTCCCCCTGAAATCAGGGACAAGACAAGGGTGCCCACTCTCACCACTACTATTCAACATAGTTTTGGAAGTTTTGGCCACAGCAATCAGAGCAGATAAAGAAATCAAAGGAATACAGATTGGAAAAGAAGAAGTAAAACTCTCTCTGTTTGCTGATGACATGATCCTCTATATTGAAAACCCTAAAGACTCTACGAGAAAATTACTAGAGCTAATCAGTGAATATAGCAAAGTTTCAGGATACAAAATCAACACACAGAAATCCCTGGCATTCCTATACACTAACAGTGAGAAATCAGAAAGAGAAATTAAGGAAACAATCCCATTCACCATCGAAACAAAAAGAATAAAATACTTAGGAGTATTTCTACCTAAAGAATCAAAAGACTTGTATATAGAAAACTATAGAACACTGATGAAAGAAATCAAGGAGGACACAAACAGATGGAGAAATGTACCGTGCTCATGGATTGGAAGAATCAATATAGTGAAAATGAGTATACTACCTAAAGCAATCTATAGATTCAATGCAATTCCTATCAAGCTACCAGAGGTCTTCTTCAAAGAATTAGAACAAATAATTTCTCAATTTGTATGGAAATACAAAAACCTCGTATAGCCAAAGCAATCTTGAGAAAGAAGAATGGAACTGGCGGAATCAACCTACCTGACTTTAGGCTATACTACAAATCCACAGTCATTAAGACAGTATGGTACTGGCACAAAGACAGAAACATAGATCAATGGAACAGAATAGAAAGCCCAGAGATAAATCCACGCATCTATGGACACCTTATCTTTGACAAAGGAGGCAAGAATATACAATGGAGAAAAGACAACCTCTTTAACAAGTGGTGCTGGGAAAACTGGACAGCCACTTGTAAAAGAATGAAACTAGATCACTTTCTAACACCATACACAAAGATAAACTCAAAATGGATCAAAGATCTAAGCATAAGACCAGAAACTATAAAACTCCTAGAGGATAACATAGGCAAAACACTCTCTGCTATAATCCAAAGCGGGATACTCCAAGACCCACCTCCCAGAATATTGGAAATAAAAACACGAATAAACAAATGGGACCTAATTAAAATTAAAAGCTTTTGCACAACAAAGGAAACTATAAGCAAGGTGAAAAGACAGCCTTCAGAATGGGAGAAAATAATAGCCAATGAAGCAACAGACAAACAATTAATCTCAAAAATTTACAAACAACTCCTGCAGCTCCATTCTAGAAAAATAAACAACCCAATTAAAAAGTGGGCCAAAGAACTTAACAGACATTTCTCCAAAGAAGATATAAAAATGGCTAACAAACACATGAAAAGATGCTCAACATCACTCATTATCAGAGAAATGCAAATCAAAACTACAATGAGGTACCACTTTACACCAGTCAGAATGGCTGCCATCCAAAAGTCTACAAGCAATAAATGCTGGAGAGGATGTGGAGAAAAGGGAACCCTCTTACACTGTTGGTGGGAATGCAAACTAGTACAGCCACTATGGAAAACAGTGTGGAGGTTCCTTAAAAAGCTGCAAATAGACCTGCCATATGACCCGGCAATCCCACTGCTGGGCATATACACCGAAGAAACCAGAATTGAAAGAGCCACGTGCACCCCAATGTTCATCGCTGCATTGTTTACAATAGCCAGGACATGGAAGCAACCTAGATGCCCATCAACTGAAGAATGGATAAGAAAGCTGTGGTATATATACACAATGGAATATTACTCAGCATTAAAAAAAAATTCATTTGAAGCAATTCTACTCAGATGGACGAAACTGGAGCCCATTATCCAGAGTGAAGTAAGCCAGAAGCAAAAACAACAATACAGTATATTAACACATATATATGGAATTTAGAAAGACAGTAATGAGAACCCAACATGGGAGACAACAAAAGGAACGCAGATGTATAGAATAGACTTGTGGACTTTGTGGATGAGGGTAAGGGTGGGATGAGATGGGAGAAGGGCATTGAAGCATGTTAATTGTCATGTGTCTAATCAATCGCCAGCCCAGGATTGATGCTCGGGACTGGTGCAGCGAGATTTCCCGGGGGGGAGGGAGGAGGGAGGGGGGACCCGGAGGGGAAGCATATGTAAACCCATGGTGATATCATAACAATGTATGGCTAAAACAATAATTAAAAAAAAATAAAATAAAATAAAATTAAAAAAAAAAAAAAAAACAAAAAACGAGCTGTATATGAAGTTAGTTATATCATCAAGATAAATGGTGGTCATTAATATATATATACATATACACACACCTATCATAAGAGCACCAAATGCATAAAATAATTATTAATAAAGCTAAAGGGATAAATTGACAGCAACACTAATAGTAGGGTACTTTAATGCCTCACATACAACAATGGATATATCATGCCCAAAGCATGTAAGGAAACAGCAACCTTAAATGAAACATTAGACCAGATGGATTTCATAGATTTTGACAGAACATTACATCCAAATGCAGAAGAATACATATTCTTTTAAAATGTACATGAAAACTTGCTCAAGAATAAAGTCTCAATATATCTGAGAAAACTGAAATCATATCATGCTTTTTCCCCCCTCTGATCACAATGGTATGAAACTAGAAATCACCTTCTAGAATAAATCTTCAAAGATGTGGAAACCGAAAACATACTGCAGCAGTTGGATCAGAAGAGAAACCAAAAGGGAAATTTTAAAATTACTTTAAGAGAATGAAAATAAAAATATGAAATGATGAAATCTATGGGATACAGCAAAAGGATATTAGGAAGTTTATGGCAATACAAAATATGGCAAGAAACAACAAAAGTTGCATATAAACAAGCTAACCTTACACCTAAAGGAACAAGAAAAAGAACAAATGAATAAAAAGAACAAAGACAGTATAAGAAAGGAAGTGATAAATACTAGAACAGAAATTCATGAAATAGAAACTAAAAAGACAGTCAAAAAGATCAATTAAAATAAGAGGTGATTCTTTGAAAACATAAAGTTGACACACCTTTAGCAAGATTCACTAAGGAAAAAAAAGAGGGCACTGATGTATAAAATAAGAAATGAAAGAGGAGAAATTACAATGAATACCACAGACATACAAATGTATAGAAGAGAATATTGTGATCAGCTATCTGGCAGCAAATTGGACAGCCTAGAAGAAAGTGACACATTCTTAGAATCACACAAACTTTCAAGGCTAAGTCAGGAAGAAATATAAAATCTGAAGGTAGATTGAAACAGTTATCTAATCCCCAAATAAACAAAAGTCCAGGACCAAACAGTTCCAAAGGTGAGTTCTTCTGAACTCTTAAAGATTTAATACCTATCCTTCTTAAACTATTCCAAAAAACTGAAAAATTCCTAACTCATTTGTGAAGTTAAAAAGTCTGATTTGACCCCAGAACCAGACAAAGACAATACACAAAAGAGAAAATAACAGGCTAATATCTCTGATGTAAAAATTCTCAACAAAATATTAGTAAACCAAATACAACTGTAAGTTAAAGGATAATATTCTATGACCAAGTAGAATTTATTCCAGGAATGCAAGTATGCTTTAGTATCAAGTCAATCAATGTGAAAGAACACTTTAACAAAAAATGAAGGATAAAAACCATACAATCATCTTAATAAATTCAGGAAAAATTCTTGACAAGATTCAAATCTAATATTCATTTATAATAAAAATTCTCAATAAACTGGATATAGAAGGAATATATCTTAATGGAATAAAGGTTGTATGACTAGCCCACAACTAACATCAAAGTCAATAGTGAAAAACTGAAAGCCATCAATATGCAGATGACACCACCCTTCTGGCAGAAAGTGAAGAGGAACTAAAAAGCCTCCTGATGAAAGTGAAAGAGGAGAATGAAAAAGTTGGCTTAAAGCTCAACATTCAGAAAACTAATATCATGGCATCTGGTCCCAGCATTTCATGGGAAATAGATGGGGAAACAGTGGAAACAGTGTCAGACTTTATTTTGGGTCCTGCAAAATCACTGCAAGTGGTGATTGCAGCCATGATATTAAACTACGCTTACTCCTTGGAAGGAAAGTTATGACCAACTTAGACAGCATATTGAAAGACAGAAAGATTACTTTGCCAACAAAGGTCCATCTAGTCAAGGCTATTGTTTTTCAGAAGTCATGTAGGGATGTGAGAGTTGGACCGTGAAGAAAGCTGAGCACTAAAGATTTGATGCTTTTGACCTGTGGTGTTGGAGAAGACTCTTGAGAGTCCCTTGGACTGCAAGGAGATCCCACCAGTTCATCCTAAAGAAGATCAGTCTTCGGTGTTCATAGGAAGGACTGATATTGAAGCTGAAAGTCCAATATTTGGCCACCTCATGCAAAGAGTTGAATCATTGGAAAAGACCCTAATGCTGGGAAGGACTGGGCGCCAGAAGAGAAGGGGATGATAGAGGATGAAATGCCTGGATGGCATCACTGACTTGATGAACAGGGGTTAGGGTGGACTCCAGGAGTTGGTTATGGACAGGGAGGCCTGGCATGCTGCAGTTTATGGGGTCGCAAAGAGTTGAACACAACTGAGCGACTGAACTGAATTGAACCACCACTCTTATTCAACACTGTGTCAGAGGTCTTAGAGCAATTGGGTCAGAAAAAGAAATAAAAGGCATTAAGATCGGAAACAAAGAAGTAAAACTGTTACCATTTACAAATGACATGATATTGCATATAGAAAACATTGAAGACTCTACCAAAAACTGTTAGAACTAATAGATGTATACCAAAAAGTTGCAGGATACAAAAATAGAAAAAATGCTGCATTTCTTTGCATTAACAATGAGCTAACAGACAGAGAAATTAAAACAGTCCCAGTTACAATGTCAATAAAAAGAATAAAATGCCTAGGGATAAATTTAATCAAGGAGATGAAAGACCAGTGCACTAAAATTATAATAATACTTTGTAAGAAATCAAAGAATAAAACCACAGTGAGATACCATTTCATGCCAGTCAGAATGGCTGCCATCCAAAAGTCTACAAGCAATAAATGCTGGAGAAGATGTGGAGAAAAGGGAACCCTTTTACACTGTTGGAGGGAATGCCAACTAGTACAGCCACTATGGAGAACAGTGTGGAGATTCCTTAAAAAACTGGAAATAGAACTGCTGTATGATCCAGCAATCCTGCTGCTGGGCATATACACCAAGGAAACCAGAATTGAAAGGGACACGTGTACCCCAATCTTCATCGCAGCACTGTTTACAATAGCCAAGACATGGAAGCTACCTAGATGTCCATCAGCAGATGAATGGATAAGGAAGCTGTGGTACATATTCACAATGGAATATTGCTCAGCCATTAAAAAGAATGCATTCGAACCAGCTCTAATGAGGTGGATGAAACTGGAGCCTATTGTACAGAGTGAAGTAAGCCAGAAGGAAAAACAACAATACAGTATACCAACACATATATATGGAATTTAGAAAGATGGTAACAATAACCCTGTATGTGAGACAGCAAAAAAGACGCAGGTGTATACAACAATCCTTTGGACTCTATGGGAGAGGGCAATGGTGGGATGATATGGGAGAACGGCATTGAAACATGTAAATTATCATATGTGCAATCAATCGCCAGCCCAGGTTTGATGCATGATACAGGGTGCCCAGGGCTGGTGCACCAGGATGACCCAGAGGGATGGAATTGGGAGGGAGGTAGGAGGGGGGTTCTGGAAGGGGAATACATGTATACCCATGGTGGATTCATGTCAATGTATGGAAAAACCAACACAATATTATAAAGAAAAAAGTCTTTCTTGAATTTGTTACAGTAAAAAGAAAGAAAGAAAGAAAAAGAAAGAAATTGAAGAATATATAAATAAATGAAAAGAAGCTCCATGTTTATGGATTATAAGATTTAACAAAGTTAAAATGACCATTTGCCTAAAACAATCTACTGAGTCAATGCAATACCTAAAATTTTCTAAGGACATTTTTACAGAATCGTAGCAAAAATTTCTAAAGTTTATATGGAAACACAGAAGACCAAAAGCTATCGTAAGAAAAAAAGAGCAAAGCTAGAGGTAGCAGATTCCTTGAATTCATACTATACTACAAAGCCATGGTAATCAAAAAGTCAAGCCATTAGCAGGGAAATGGATCAATGAAATAATAGAATACCCATAAATAGACCCACATGTGTATGGACAATTAAGATATGACAAAGGATTAAAGGCCATACAGTGAAGAAAGTCATCTAGGTATAAAGTTGGGAAAATCAGGCAGCCAAGGGCAAAAAAATAAAACTTGAGCACTGTCTCACATTATATTAAATAATCAACTCAAAATGGATTAAGGACTTGAATGTAAGACCTGAAACTATAAAACTCGAAGAAGAAAACAAGTTAACATGCTCTTTGACGTTGGCCTTAGCAATATCTTTTTGGATATGTCTCTTCAGGCTAGAGAAACTAGAGAACAAATACACAAATGAAATACATCAACTAAAAACCTTTCGGGTAGCAAAGGAAATAATATGAAAAGATAATCAATTGAATGGGAGAAAATAGCTGTAAATGATATATCTGATAAAGACTTAATATACAAATACATAAATAACTCACACAACTTAACAACCAAATAAAAAGATAAAACCTTATTTAAAAAATGGGCAGGGAAGTTGAATAGACATCTTTTCAAAGAAGAAATACAGATATCCAACAGGCACATGATAAGTTGTTCAAAATTAAAATTTTTAGAAAAATGCAAATCAAAACCAAAATGAGATACTACATTATGCCTGTAGAATAGTTGTTATCAAAAAGGTAAGAAACAAGGTTTGGCAAAGGTGTAGCCACACACTGTTGGTAGAAATATATATTGGTGCAGTCACTGCGGAAAACAGTTTGGCAATTCCTCAAAAATTTAATAATAGAATAATCATATGATTTAAATATCCAACTTTTGAGTATTTTTTCAAATATAAAAGTGTCAATTCAAAGATATATTCACCCCATGTGCACTGCAGCTTTATTTACAGTAGCCAAGATACGGAAGTATCCTAAGTGTTCCTCAACACGTTAATGGATAAAGAATGTGTGATATACACAAAGGAACAACACTCAGCCATAAAGAGCAATAAAATCAAGTCATCTGTGACAACATATATAGACCTAAAGGGTTTTATACAAAGTGAAATAAGTCAGACAGAGAAAGACAGATGCAGAATATAAATATAAGCAGACAGTAAACAAGTGAGCAAACCAAACAAAATCAAATACATGGAGACAGAGAGTAGAATACTGGTTACCAGAGGGAAAGGGATAGGGGAAGGTTGAGCCAGCTCTATGATAGGTAGTGAACAACCAATTCTATGATGACAGATGGAAAATAAATTTTCGGTAGTCATCACCCTGTACAGTATATATAAATGAAGAATTTTTGTACATGTTAAACATAATAATGTATACCAATGTTTCCTCAATGAAAATAAATTGAGAATAAATAAATTAAAAATTGACATAACAAAATTTAATATTATCTGTGCACTGAGTGTACAAAATATCTCCATCTGCAAAAATTTTAAATCATAGTAAATAAAGATAGAAAAATAGTTTTATATGTACTTTGTTTCTATATTTTCCCCCATATTTTCTCCTAATTCTATCACAAATGCTCACAAATTCATTCAGCTCAATCTCTAATACATAGGAAAAATTATGTTCTAGTAATCTGAAGGGAAACTTTTTCATTTCCTTTATTTTGGAGGAAGGAAATGAGTCAAATAGATTATCAAATAGTCTTACCCGGTAAGTTTTGGTGCTATATATATACATATACATATATATATATATATACATAAATTTATATATATGTGAGACACACACTGAGAGAGACACACACAGTGAGAGAATATACATATATATATATAAATAATATATATATGTATATATTTAAAATATATATATTTTTAAAATTTCCAGGGGCATTTTATATGTGATAAAAAATACAAGACATTTTCAAGTGTTCTAACTGGTGAATTTTGCCAATTCTATACAAATGTGTAACTAAAGAAAATCCATTAGTGTTTATTTCCAAACAATGCTCCCTTTATTTCAATCTAGAGAAAATCATTTCCTTATTTCTATCACTACCAGTTCGCTTCAGTTCAGTCACTCAGTCATGTTTGACTCTTTGTGACTCCATGGACTGCAACATGACAGGCTTCCCTGTACATTACCAACTCCTGGAGCTTGCTGAAACTCATGTCCATCCAGTCAGTGCTGGCATCCAACCATCTCATCCTCTGTCGTCCCCTTCTCCTCTGTCCTTCAATCTTTCCCAGCATCAGGGTCTTTTCAAATGAGTCAGCTCTTCACATCAGGTGACCAAAGTATTGGGGTTTCAGCTTCAGCATGAGTCCTTCCAATGAATATTCAGGACCTATTTCCTTTAGGGTGGACTGGTTGGATCTCCTGGCAGTCCAAAGGACTCTCAAGAGTCTTCTCCAACACCACAGTTCAAAAACATCAATTCTTCGGTACTCAGCTTTCTTTAGAGTCCAACTCTCACACCCATACATAACTATTAGAAAAACCATAGTTTTGACTAGATGGACCTTTGTTGGCAAAGGAATGTCTCTGCTTTTTAATATGCAGTCTAGTTTTGTCATAGCTTTTTTTCCAAGGAGGAAGCATCTTTTAATTTCATGGCTGCAGTCACCATCTGCAGTGATACTGGAGCCCGCCAAAATAAAGTCTCTCATTGTTTCCATTTTTTCCCCATCAATTTGCCATGAAGTGATGGGACCAGATGCCATGATCTTAGATTTCTGAATACAGAGTTTTAAGCCAACTTTTTCATTCTCCTCTTTAAGTTTCATCAAGAGGCTCTTTAGTTCTTCTTCACTTTCTGCCATAAGGGTGGTGTCATTTGCGTATCTGAGGTTATTGATATTTCTCCCTGCAATCTTGATTCCAGCTTGTGCTTCATTCAGCCCAGCATTTCTCATTAATACGGAGACAGGAATCAAGCCCATTCCCAAAAAAAAGAAATGTAAAAAAAGCAAAATGGCTGCCTGAGGAAGCCTTACAAATAGCTATGAAAAGATGGGAAGTGAAAAGCAAAGGAGAAAAGGAAAGATATACCCATCTGAATGCAGAGTTCCAAAGAATAGCAAGGGGAGATAAGAAAGCCTTCCTCAGAGATCAATGCAAAGAAATAGAGGAAAACAATAGAATGGGAAAGACTAGAGAGCTCTTCAATAACATTTGAGATACCAAGGGAACATTTCATGGAAAGATGGGCTCAAAAAGTTCATAAATCATAAGGACCTCATAGAAGCAGAAGACATTAAGAAGAGGTGGCAAGTATAGACAGGAGAACTGTACAAACAAGATCTTCACCACCCAGATAATAACGATGGTGTGATCACTCACCTAGAGCCAGACATCCTGAAATGGGAAGTCAAGTGGGCCTTAGAAAGTCTTGCTATGAACAAAGCTAGTGGGGGTAATGGAATTCCAGTAGAGCTATTTCAAATCCTGAAAGATGATGCTGTGAAAGTGCTGCACTCAATACACCAGCAAATATGGAAAACTCAGCAATGGCCACAGGACTGGAAAAGGTCAGTTTTCATTCCAATCCCAAAGAAAGGCAATGCCAAAGAATGCTCAAATTACCACACTTGCACTCATCTCACAGACTAGTAAAGTAATGCTTAAAATTCTCCAAGCCAGGCTTCAGCAATATGTGAACTGTGAACTTCCAGATGTTCAAGCTGGTTTTAGAAAAGGCAGAGGAACCAGAGATCAAATTGTGAACATCTGCCGGATCATCAAAAAAGCAAGAGAGTTCCAGAAAAACATGTATTTCTGCTTTATTGACTATACCAAAACCTTTGACTGTGTGGATCACAATAAACTGTGGAAAATTCTGAAAGTGTTGGTCATACCAGACCACCTGACTTGCTTCTTGAAAAATCTGTATGCAGGTCAGGAAATAACAATGAGAACTGGACATGGAACAGCAGACTGGTTCCAAATAAAGAAAAGGAGTACATCAAGGCTGTATATTGTCACCCTGCTTATTTAATTTATATGCAGAATACATCATGAGAAATGCTGGGCTGGAGGAAACACAAGGAATCAAGATTGCTGAGAGAAATATAAATAACCTCAGACATGCAGATGACACCACCCTTATGGCAGAAAGTGAAGAAGAACAAAAGAACCTCTTGATGAAAGTGAAGAGAGTGAGAAAGTTGGCTTAAAGCTCAACATTCAGAAAACTAAGATCATGGCATCTGATCCCATCACTTCATGGCAAATAGATGAGGAAACAGTGTTAGACTTTACTTTTCTGGGCTCCAAAATCACTGCAGATGGTGATTGCAGTCATGAAATTAAAAGACGCTTACTCCTTGAAAGGAAACTTATGACCAACCTAAACAGCATATTAAATTACAGACATTATTTTGCCAACAAAGGTCCGTCTAGTCAAGGCTATGGTTTTTCCGGTGGTCATGTATGGATGTGAGAGATGGAGTATAAAGAAAACTGAGCACCGAAGAATTTATGCTTTTGAACTATGGTGTTGGAGAAGACTCTTGCGAGTCTCTTGGACTACAAGGAAATCCAACCAGTCCATCCTAAAGAAGATCAGTCCTGGGTGTTCTTTGGAAGGAGTTATGTTGAAGCTGAAACTTCAGTACTTTGGCCACCAGATGCAAAGAGCTGACTCTTTTGAAAAGACCCTGATGCTGGGAAAGATTGAGGGCAGGAGATGGGATGACAGAGGATGAGTAGCCCGTATGGCATCATCAACTCGATGGCCATGGTTTGGGTGGACTCTGGGAGTTGGTGATGGACAGAGAGGCCTGTTGTGCTTTGGTTCATGGGGTCGCAAATAGTTGGACATGACTGAGTGACTGACTGACCAGCATGTTTTACCTAATCAATACCTAATCACTAATTAAGAGCTTCATAAATGTAATCATATAGCATGTAATGTTGATTTGTAGAAACTTTCACTCAGTCCTGTGTTGCATTTATCTGTAGTCTTTTCTTCCTGTGTTGCATCTCATTGTAAGAATACTTTACAAAATATTTATCAATGTCCCTATTCATGTATTTATGGGTTGTCATCAATTTTTGACTATTGTAGATAAGGCTGCTACAGGTATTCTTTTTATAAATTCAGGTTTTTGACTTTTTGAGTAAATATTAGGAGTCACAATGCTGTGTTATTGACCAATTATAAGTTTAATATTGTAAAATACTGCCAAATTTTTGCTATAGAGGCCATGCCAACTAACCCTATATCAGTAATCAATCAGATAATGAGTGGGAAAGTTTCATTAGGAAAAAAGCAAAAGGTAGAGCAAGACAATGTAAACAATTAGTAGCCAGGGGTTAAAGACAGATGACTTTCCTTAGAAAATCATTCCTTCTTAACTATAAAGGTATGTGGGATGTATGTATGTGTCTATATGCTGTTTGCTGATATGAAAATCTGAATTGTAATGCCACTTAAGATAAACCAGTTTGAAATATCGTCATTTAAAGCTGCAAGTGTATTCAAATGGAACATTAAATTTGTAATATGCAACTGTAATTGTTAGTCATTTAAAATCCAGAGGATTTAAGTCTTTGGAGCTGAGACTGAATAAAACAAATCAGTCAGTATCATCAGGGGAGTGTGTACTTTCCTCAGTTCTGTCTCATCACAACAAAAATTTGAAGTGACAGACCAACATTAAAGCCCTGGGACATACTGTCTCACAGCTCTCTCGGACAGATCAGTGTTACAACTCTGTGTTACAGATCAGTTTTATTTAGAAAATAAAGGAAAATACATCCTCAAGGTGTGTGGCCATGCTGACCCAGAAGATGTGTAGAGAAAAGAGCCACAGAGAGAGCCATATATATATATATATATATATATATATATATATATATTCACCCCCCCCCCGCCCTATGTAAATTGGGCTAGCCAGGAGTGCTGTTTGTTCTACCTGAGGTCCTCACTCTGGTCCTCAGACCTTCCTTTGCTCTATTTTCATGGGCTTTTCCCTTCTTTGTCTTTTAGCTACCTCCATTCTGGACTCCTTTTTCCTATTCTAACTACCTAACAATATGATACAATGAAGAAGTCAGTGATTCAGTGTTTTTAACACTGAATCATTATAATAATCTTCTGAAGAACTGCTGGACTATAAGAAAATATGTATTTCTTAATGTTACTGTCGATAACAGAGATCCCATGGTTCAACATATGCATATGACTGGCACTAGCAAATTTAAAGCAGTTGGATGAATATTTAACATTAAGAACTTGAAAAAAATGCTTTTAATCTTTTCATTAAAAATAAATTAGTGATTCTGAATTTGTTCAAATTTAAGAACTAGGAGTATTTTATAAATATATATAAGGTATATATGCATATAAAGTATACATATATATATATTTCAAATATTTATACATTATTTTGGCTTCCCTGATAGCTAAGTTGGTTAAGAATCCACCTGAAATGCAGAAGACTCCAGTTCAATTTGGAAGATCCACTGGAGAAAGGATAGGCTACCCACTCCAGGATTCTTGGGTTTCCCTTGTGGCTCAGCTGGTAAAGAATCTGCCTGCAATGCGAGAGACCTGGATTTGATCCCTGGGTAGGGAAGATCACCTGAAGAAGGGAAAGGCTACCCACTTCTGGCTTGGATAATTCCATGGATTGTATAGTCTATGAGGTCGCAAAGCCACTCCATGCATTATTTATATAATTACAAGCTTCTCAGCTTTATCATATCTATAGTATATGGCAGAACTAGATTTGAATTCAGGTGGCTCAAAGGTTAAAGCATCTGCCTGCAATGTGGGAGACATGGGTTCAATCCCTGGATGGAGAAGATCCCCTGGAGAGGGAATGTCTACCCACTCCAGTAATCTTGCCTGGAGAATCCCACAGACAGAGGAGCCTGGTGGGCTACAGCCCACGGGGTCGCAAAGAGTCAGATATGACGGAGCAACTTCACTTTCACTCTCATTCTGGCTCTAGAATCAAGCTTCTTCAAAGAAAGCACTATCGGTTTAACTGAATTGCTACAAAATGCTTCAAAATTGGTAAATGTCAAAATTGTCAAATTGACAGTGACTATTTAAATACAATGTGCATTGTTGAAAATATTGAGTTAAAATCAACATCATTGGCAATATTATTGATACCATGCTTCTTAAAAAAAATAACAACATATTGTTAAGACTTTTTAAATGTTTTCATGTAATTTGATGAAAATTTCAATTCTCTATGGAATTTTTAATATAGAAATGGTTTAGAATACAGCTCCTACCCAGATCTTAGGATCATTGTAAAGAATAAAAACAGCTGTTATTCATTACTCTTATAATTTTAGCTGTTACAATTTTCTTATATAATATTTACAATAGTCTTAGGTGGCAGTATCACTATCACCATTTTTGTACACAAAAGCAAGTATTACATAGTTTTGTGCCGGGGTCCAGCCCCAGCGGGTCCGGGGGTCTTGAGGGATGAGTGGCGTCAGTGGAAGAGCTGAGCTGAGTTAATGTGTGGTGATGAAGCAGTCTCTCTTTATTGCTGTTAGTTTTGTGGGGTGATGGAGAAGTCTCTCACTTTATTTTTCTTTTAGTTTACAGTTTCATAGCCAAAAAACATCCCCATTACATCACAATTATTCTATACAATCTTTTGTTTTCTGCCTACTATCAACAACTTTAACATTAAGCTCATTTTCCTTGCAAAAGGTCGGATTTCTGCATAATTAGACTTAACAATAGTATGTTTACCATTTGAATATCTCCAGCATACTTCGGATAAGTACATCAATCTAAGTAGAAAGGTTACATTTCTCTTATTAGGTGCAACTATGTAGAAGCTAGAGAGAGGGGCTTAAGCTTGAAACTGTTTTATTCTATTAACCTATTTTGGTTTTTACAAGGGAAGAGAAAAGAGGACAAAGAGACATTTTAGCAGCACTGCTTTAACAATGAAACCCTATTAACCTTACAACTAACTACTAAAATGAATTCCTATGTCTACAGTACCCTAAAGCAATCAGTGTCTCCAACTATGCTGGCCACAGTTATGAGCATTCCTAAGTCCCATTCGAGCCTGATTTCTTCAAGGAAGGGAGCCTCCTCCGTGGAGTGGTCAGGGGAGTGGGAGGTGGAAAGGTGACCCAAGTACGAGCCCTTCTGGTGGTGGCTTTCCCGTGACCCCCAGAGAACTCTTGGTTAACTCCCCAGTAACTAGTAGGAGGTATAGTAATCTATTTAAATGTCCCTTATTCCTCATTTGTCCTCGGGAAAGGGAATCTGCCTTCCCAGATCCTCTGAGGGAAATAAGGTCTGAGGGAATTATCTCAGGAAGAAGTTTTTCTAACTGGGACTGACCTGCTGAGATGAGCTAATGTTCAGAGCATAAACAGAACTTCCCAAGAAAAATACCAGAAGGGGCCTTGCCTTGGGATGCCCCGAAGGAAAATCCGCATTGCAGTTTCCTTCTCAGTCTTATGACTTTGTCATCCGAGTGAGGGGGCATCCTGACGGCTCCCAGCAGTTTTGTAGACTCAGAATTTTATTAAATCTTGGATCCAAATTTCAGATCTAGCTCTAACTAATCAGATAAACACTTACTAATGCGGAAATATTAGTGATTGATTTTTTTTGTTTTCATTTTTGTAATAATCATTACTATACTTCCATTTTCAAAAATATAAGAATAGATGGCCCTTACTAATATGTGTTTCAAATATTTACCCCAGGGAATTTGTCTACATTAATATATTTATTTTTAATATGGTCTCTTTACCTTCTTTGGGGAAAAGACTATAAACAGTATGAACTAGGTGATTAAGATGAATAAAAATCATAAATATATATATGCTTGATATATACATAGCATGTGAAAACCAAATATATGTATTGAACATATGTAATATAGTTGTGTGTGTAAACATCAAAAAGACTAAATAGAAAGTCAATAACATGTTCATGATATTTTGAATCTCTTCCAATTTGCATCATTTACAAATATGAGTCTTGTTTTTTCTTTCCAAATTATATATAATGTGCATAATTTACAAATCAAAAGAAAAATATTATGTATTTAGATAATAAAACACTTTTGCTAAAACATATAGAAAGAGACATTCAATTTAGATAAGTAAACACT
The DNA here is from genome assembly GCA_007570785.1 of Antilocapra americana. Classification (NCBI taxonomy): domain Eukaryota; kingdom Metazoa; phylum Chordata; class Mammalia; order Artiodactyla; family Antilocapridae; genus Antilocapra; species Antilocapra americana. The sequence continues at coordinate 8,228,080 of ML662441.1, forward strand.
GCTTCTCACAAGTTTACGCACTTATTTATGCACTTCCAACATTTTTGTTTGTTGATATATATGCTTAAGTTTGAGCAGAGCAATAGACAGTAAAATCTTTAGGTGAGAAATAGAGACCTGCATATTGACTCACAAATCAGGTTTTTTCATTAAAAAGGAGCTCAAATTGCATACTGGATTTAGTTCCTTTTCTAAAAATAAACTGTCAAGATATTTCTACTCTAAAATGAAAAATGAATGAATTCAGACAGGGTTAGCCTGATGTAATTAATCAAATATTAAATATTAATTGTAGTTCCAAGCAATACATCAACTTTAGTAATAATAAATAGAAGAAAAAGAAATGAATAAGACTTTTTTAAAAATTATCTTTTCATGTCTAGAATGAATTAGCTTTCATGCCTTCAAAATGTACATTGAATATAGTAGGTAAATATCATTGGAGTTTAAAATTTAATATGCTAACATTTTTTCCTATTGAAGAAAAGAGATTTTGTGACTATTTCTACAAAGTTTTAATTAGCATATAATTTATTAGCATATAGTTTACAACTTATTATTAAGTAGTAATAATTCTTGGTTATTATCAAATCATTAATAATGTCTTCATTTGAGAATGGCAAGAAAAAAAAGACATTTCCCTCCAAAAAATGTGAAGTTCTCACATCATAAAAAATTTTAAAGAAAAAATTTGCTTACATATATGTTTAAAATATGTTTACACTTAAGTGATAGTTATATATTTACTTCAATTCTGTATTGGTCAAGTATTTGCTGATAAATCAAAGTATTCATTAATTTTTAAGAAGCACAAAGATTGTCTTTGGACAATTGCCTAAGATAAATAACATAGAGGAACTTTATTGAAAAATGAGATTAAAATTTATAATCAGTATTGCAGATTGAGATGGAAAATCACTTTACTAAATTGGAGAAAAGGGGATAAAGAATATATTTTTAGAACTTAAATTGTCTTCAAATTTAATTATAATGTTAAATTATTGTTGAAATAAAGGTCATAATCATAAAATGTAATTGAAGGAATTTCATTATCATTTACCTTAAGGCACTGTTTCCATTTCAAAGTATATATTGCATATTTGACAGTAAATGTAAAATTAGTATTGTTTTATTTGATGGACAAACTGAGAAGATATAAATTTTTATGTTAAAAACTGAAATAGATTTTAAAAATTCATTTTATTTCCCTATATCTTCAATCTACTCTAATTTCTGTATCTAATAATTTATAAACTGTTTTTGAAATATTATGGGCTATTAAAATAATGGAAAGCTGCACAATTATACTTCACATTATCAAAATATAATTTTATAGCCAGTCTTTTAAACCAGTATGACCAATATTTAAAATACCATCATTTATTATACATTCAGCATCCTTATTGTGGATTCAGATACAAAACATTGTGTAATGTTATCAGTATGCAACAACAAGTAAAATATGCACCCAATTCCAGTTCCTGTGGACTCATGTTATTGATGTTACACCTTTGGAGTCAAAAAGGAAAGAAAATAGTATATTTTAGTGAGTCATAAGTCTTCCATTAGCAGCATAATTCTGGAATATCATGAAAACTTTCAGTTGCCTCCTCACTTCTCACAAGAGGAATAACCATACATTTTAGGAACTCTTCTAGATATGATTTTCACAGTGTGTAGAAAAAAATCCCAGAAGCTGTAGAGGACAGAAGAGCAGAAGAATTGAAAATGATCTTCATATTGGGTAAAATAATCACTTGCTCTAATTTTCTGCCAGTTAAAATGTATAACTTGAGGAGAAAGAATACTTGTTTGAGACAATGTGTACACACAATGAATCACATCCTAGAGAAAGACCAGCAGATTAATGGTTTAATGTATTCTACGTATGCAGAAAAGAAAGTTGTGAAAAGATAACAAGCACTGTAGTGAAAATAATGAAAACATACATTCCTTATTTGACATCGTTTAATATTTGCTTTGGTGTTTCACATTATGTGAAGAATTACTTTTATAGGTTGGAAATTTTTATTAATAGTTAGAGATCCAAATTTAACATAGACTATTTTGTATCTTTTGCAATGGATATTTCTTGAGCTGCGCTCTCAATGCACATATATCTCTCCATCTACATTCATTTAACTGTAATAAATTTTCAGGGTTCTCTGCCCTTAATTTAGATGACATTTGATGAATAAGATTCATTTGTCATTAACACAAATAGAAAGGAATACAGGAAAATATTTATTCAGGAACCCTTTTTTTTCATATTGCTAAAGCAACAAAGAAATGTGTAATGTATACTTCAAAGATTTTTATTTTGTGAAACTAAACTGCAGGAAATTTTACACTTAGCTCTTAATAATAATATACATTTTCTTATTTCTAAGTAAAATATTATTAACTCTAATCACCATGGTGTATATTATATCCCCATGACTTATTTATTTTATAACTGGAAGTTTGTACATTTTGACACCTTCATCCATTCCCCCAAGCTACCGCCTCTGGAACCACCAATAGGTTCTATCTATAGCTTGGCTTTGTTTGTTGGTTTAATTCCACATATAAATGAAAACAAACAGTATATGTCTTTCTTAGTCTGACTCATTTCCCTTAGAATAATACTCCCAAGGTTCATGCATGTTGTTACAGTGCAAAGAGCAAGATTTCATTCTTTTTATGGTTAAATAGTATTCCAGTATACTCGATGGACATGTGTTTGAACAAGCTCCAGGAGTTGGTGATGGACAGGGAAGCCTGGTGTGCTGCAATCCACAGGGTGGCAAAGGGTTGGACACAACTGAGTGACTGAACTGGACTGATATATAAAAATAAATATATATATATAGCACAGTACCTTTATATTTTTGTCCATTGATAAACAGGTTGCTTCCAAGTCTTGATTTTTATAAAAAGATGTTAGAATGGATATAAGGGTGCATAATAACTTTTCAATTAATATTCTTTTGTATCATTTGGATAGTAAGTAGAATTGGTGTATCTTTTGAGAACCCTCCATACTATTTTCCCTAGTGGCTGTACCAGTTTACATTCTCAACAGCAATCCACAAGGGTTTCCTGTGTTTCCCATGTTTAATTACTTATCTTTTTGATAGTCTGACAGATTTGAGGTGAAATTTCATCTGAGTTTGGATTTGCATTTCCCTGATGATCAGTAAATTTGAGCATCTTTTCATGTATGTTCACCATGTGTATGAGGTTTTTGAAATAAATCTCAATCAAGATCCTCTGCCCATTTAAAAACTGAATTGTTATTATTTTTTTTTCTGTTGTGTTGTATGAGTTCTTTATGTATTTTGGAGACTAGTCCCTTGTCACTTCTAAGATTTGCAAATATCTTCTCCCACGGGGGACACTGCCTTTTTATTTTATTATTTCCTGTACTGGGCAGAAACTTTTTAGCTTGATGTAGTCCCACTTATTTATTTTTGCTTTCTGTGCTTTTGCTGTTGAGGTCAGTTTCAGAAAATACTCGCCAAACCAGTATTAAGGAGCTTACCACTTCTGTTTTTCTCTAGAAGTTTTATGGTTTCAGGTCTTATATTCAAGTCTTTAATCTATTTTGAGTTAATTTCAGTGTGTTGTGTGAGATAGTGGTACAGTTTAATTCTGTTGCATATGTCCGTCCAATTTTTTTCCAAAATTATTTATTGAAGAAACTGTCTTTTCCTCATTATATATTCTAGGCTTATTTGTTATGGAGTCTTTAGGGTTCTCTATATATAGTATCATTTTATTGGCAAATAGTTAGTTTTGCTTCTACCGTTCCAATTTGCATACGATTTTTTCTTTCTTTTTTTCCCCTTGACTAATTGCTCTGACTACAGCTTTCAGTAGTATGGTGAATATAAATAAGAGTGAGCATCCTTGTCTTGTTTCTGATCTTTGAGGAAAACTCTTAGCTTCTCCTCAATGAATATAATGATGACTGTGGGTTTGTTATGTATGCTGTGCTGTGCTAAGTCTCCTCAGTCGTGTCCAACTCTTTGCAACCCTACCGACTGTAGTCTACTAGACTCCTCTCTGTCCATGGATTCTTCAGGTGAGAATGCTGGAGTGGAGGAAGTCCTCCTCCAGGGGATCTTCCTGGCCCAGGGATCAAACCTGCATCTCCTGAGTCTCCTGCATTGGCAGTCATGTTCTTTACCATTAGTGCCATTGGCTTTTACTGTGTTTAGGTAATACTCTCCAGACCCACAGTGTTGAGGGTTTTTGTGGATGTTAAATTTTGTCAAATCTTTTTCCTTTATTTATTGAGCTATCATAGAATTTTGTCTTTCTTTTTTTCACACAGTCTTTGTATTTTATTTTACTAGTGTTGTGATTTTGTTTCCTTTTATTTTACTTTTTCGTTGATGGAGTACAGTTAATTTGCAATGTTGTGCAGTTTCAAGTGTACACTAAAGTGATATAATGTGTGTGTATATATACACACACATGTGTGTATATATATATATATATATATTCATATTCTTTTCCATTATAGGTTGTTACAAAATATTGAGTTTAGTTCCCTGTGTATACATGTTAATCTCAAACTCTCTCCCCCAGCCCCTGCTATCCCTTTGGTAATCCTAAATTTGTTTTCTACATCTGTGAATCTGTCTCAGTTTTATAAATATATTCATTTGTAGGTTCCAAATAGAAGTGATATGATAAGATATCTGTCTCTATTGCCTAACTTACTTAGTATGATAATCTCTAGGTTCATCCATGCTTTTGCCAATGACATTATTTCACTCAATTTTATGGCTAAGTAATACTCTATTATATATATATATATATATATATATATATATATATATATATACATACACACATATATATACATATATATTTAACAAAAGATTTTTGTTACTGTCTCACATTTCTACATGATATTATGAAACATTTAAATTAGCTTATTTATTTTCACTTGTTGATGTTCAAAACTAAAAAAAGCAAGCAATTTTGGAATTGAAATAAGAATATTGGTTTTTATTTAAAAACTTATAGGAGCTTGGCAATGTAGAGCAATACAGAGCAGCCTATGATATTAATAAGAGATGAGCTTGGAGAAACTGCAAACTAACAATTAGTGTATCAGACAGTAAACCAATCTGTCCTTTATAACTGTACTGGAAAGATAATCCAGGACAAAAAGGCAGCAGTGCCTTTGTAGGATAGGCAGACATGCCAGAGATCCATGGGGATTTTCTCCTAGGAATATCTACCCTCATTTCTGTACCATCTTGGTTTCTGACAAATTTTCTCATGTGTATACCTCTGCCTCAGACACTTCGATAATGTGACTCATAACATTTAATTAAAGCTACTCCAAACCTGACTTCAAGTTGCTAAAGGTGAAGTCAACTTGCGTTTTTGACCATGGCAATGCAGCTCAGTATCCCAGATTCAACCAGCTGAACAATCCCATAAAGTATCAGGGTTTAGCCTGGAAAGCCAGATAATTTTAAGTTTCTCTATTGACTCTTCTCCTCGGCTTGAGACATTAATTCAGATACAGAAGGATTATGAAAAATAGGTCAGATACAACTCTGGCACAAAACAATATAGATTAATTGTTTCCTTCCTAATAACCCTAGCCAGTGAGTTTCCACTCCAGTATTCTTCCTGGGAAATCCCATGGACAGAGGATCCGGTGGGCTACAGTCACGAAGGAGTCAGACACTACTTAGCTTCTGAGCATGCATGAACACCGTCTAGTGCTGAACTTTTGCCATCAGTAATTTCAGCTTAAGCCAAAGAAAGACTGGCTGTGTTTCCTAAATGGATGATTCATTTAAGGGAATACTGCCTCCAGGGTGGACATAAAAACACATGAATGATCTCTTCATAATGTCCCCACACATCGAGTGGCCTAATTTGAGAGTTAATGCCATAACCATGTAAGCATTACATGGGTTACATTACATTAGATTTCTTAAATAATGAAGGTCTCTTATGACTAAACTTAGTGTTTAAATCCCAGTGTTCTGAAGAGGAGTTAATGCTTGGCTTCAACACATAATGTAAAGCCCCATCTACACACACAGGGCCATTGGAAAGCTATTGTTATTTATAACTCATGAGGACCCCCGGTGAGACACCTGTTGGAGGGCATATTATGTCAGTGTATCCGGTGGTGTGACCTCCAAGCCAGGTGGTGAGTCTTAGAATTCTTAATTTACTTCAAACTATTGAGTCTGGTTCTTGTATTTAAAACTGTCGATTACAGTCAATCAAATCTGCCTGTTTGAACGTGCCACCAGCCACCGGGCATTTATCCATCCGACAAAGGGACTGAGAAACAGCTAGTAAGTGAGGATAGGGAAAGTACTTGTTGCTGTTGAGAAGCGCTGTGTGTAAGAGGAACAGTATTTAACGCTTTTGCTGCATGTTTAATATACCTCTAGGTGAAGATAAGAGAAATGGTGATTAAGTCATTGTTAAAACCATCTAGAAAGAACGACAGACCAACTCTCCATTAAATTTAAGATGCTTTAATAGTTTGAGAGAGAGACAGCACTGTGTATTCCTTTGTGAGAAAGGTTCCAACAAGTGTTTCAGAAAAAATTATAAGTGTCACCCTTGCATTCCCTTACCACCTGAAACGTTCTCTCCTTGACAGGTGCCAGAATTTTGATTTGTATTATTTGGGAAATTTAATAAGGATTAAAATCTCTAGCCAAGCCAAAAAAAAAAAAAAAAGCCTCTTCAAAGGTAGAAGAGAAAGAAAATGACTTTATTGTTGAATAAAAACATAAATATAATGCACACCACAGGCAATCTGCTAAAAATTTTCAGACAAATAAATCCTAGTTTTGTATAGCTAGGTAGATACAAGTCCTCCTACTGGAACTAGTTATTGTTGATTTTAAGAATGCACATGTAGGAGGATTTGACAGCACTATTTATTACACATAGTTCACCTTAAATGTACTTGTTATTAGGATGACCATCTATCTTAGCTAATTGACTTTATCCAAAGGAAAAGCAAACCTTTGATATTTTATAAGAGATAGTTATGCATCTTGCAGGCAGGCACCCAAAGAAGTTAGGCTCTTCCCTCCCAAAGAAACTGGGAGATGGGGAGCCTAGCTTCCTTAATGACTGCATTTCAAAGAGGCTGTGAGCAGCTATGGAGAACAGTGTGGAGATTCCTTAAAAAACTGGAAATAGATCTGCCATATGACCAAACAATCCCACTGCTGGGCATACACACCGAGGAAACCAGAATTGAAAGAGACACGTGAACCCCAGTGTTCATTGCCACATTGTTTACAATAGCCAGGACATGGAAGCAACCTAGATGTCCATCAACTGATGAATGGATAAGAAATCTGTGGTACATATACACAATGGCATATTGCTCAGCCATTAAAAAGAATACATTTGAATCAGTTCTGCTGAGGTGGACAGAACTGGAGCCTATTATCCAGAGTGAAGTAAGCCAGAAGGAAAAACAACAATACAGTATACTAACGAATATATATGGAATTTAGAAAGATGGTAATGAGAACCCTGTATGCGAGACAGCAAAAGAGACTCAGATGTATAGAACAGTCTTTTGGACTCTATGGGAGAGGGCAAGGGTGGGATGATATGGGAGAACGGCACTGAAACATGTAAATTATCGTATGTGAAATCAATTGCCAGCCCAGGTTTGATGCTTGATATAGGGTGCTCAGGGCTGGTGCACCAGGATGACCCAGAGGGATGGAATCAGGAGAGAGGAGGGAGGGGGGTTCTGGAAGGGGAACACATGTATACCCATGGCAGATTCACGTGAGTGTATGGCAAAACCAACACAATAATGTAAAGAAAATAAATAAAATAACAACAACAAAAGATTAAAAAAAAAAAAAAAAACAAAGAGGCTATGAATAGGTCCATGGGTAACACTTTCCTGTGCCTGAAAGCTGGCAAAGCCCTATTTAGCTTTTAAAAAGGTTTGCATACATTTCAAAGATACAGAGAAGTAACTTGCAATTACATGTTTTCTAAAAAAAAAAACTCCCGAAGAAAAGGAAAGGGAATCTCTTATTCTCAACAGGGAGAATTATTTCTTTATCATGTTCAATTTGTATTTAGTTTTACAGCTTTCACCACCACAAAATATGTTTCTCATGCATTATCTGTAATTTCAGTCATCAATTTATACCTAGACTTTCCATAAAGATACAGCAAGTGCAAGAATTACTATAATTGCATTTTTAGAAAACATATCCAGAATGAAATTTAAAGGTTCTGTGCATCCTTTGGGCCCAGCAGTGTGTCATGTACATTATGGCCAGCAATGGCCAGGATAATACTCTCAATTTTCAAAGTATTTAAATCCCTATCTCTTCGTTCTAATCATTTCATTCAGTCTTCTCAAGTAATGACCTGAGAAGCACCTGAAAGGAGATGATCACTTTTTGGGACAGCCACATTAATTGAAATTAAGATGTCATTAGCAAGGTGTATGGCTTCCCAGGTGGCATTAGTGGTAAAGAACCCACCTGCTAATGCAGGAGACATAAGAGATTTGAATTCAATATGTGAGTCAAGAAGATCCCCTGAAGGAGGAAATAGTGACCTACTCCAGCATTCTTGCTGGAAGAATCCCACGGACAGAGGAGCCAAGTGAGATAGAGTCCATAGGGTTGCAAAGAATCAACCGTGACTTAGTGACTTGATACACAAGGTATGTGGAATAGATTAGAGTGGAAAAGCATTAAAAAGCAGAGACATTTCTTAGTCAACAAAAATCCATCTAGGTAAGGCTATGGTTTTTCCAGTGGTCATGTATGGATGTGAGAGTTGAACTATAAATAAAGCTGAGCGCCGAAGATTTGATGCTTTTGAACTGTGGTGTTGGAGAATACTCTTGAGAGTCCCTTGGACTGCAGTGAGACCCAACCAGTCCATCCTAAAGGAGATCAGTCCTGGATGTTCATTGGAAGGACTGATGTTGAAGCTGAAACTCTAATACTTGGGCCACCTGATGTGAAGAGCTGACTCATTGGAAAAGACTCTGATGCTGGGAAAGGTTGAGGGCAGGAGGAGCAGGGGACGACAGAGGATGAGATGGTTGGATGGCATCACTGACTCAATGGACATGGGTTTGGGTGGACTCCAGGAGTTGGTGATGGACAGGGAGGCCTGGCATGCTTGGCATTCATGGGGTCGCAAAGAGTCGGACACGACTGGACAACTGAACTGACTGACTAACTGAGAGTGGAAAAGATAGATGTCCTCTGAGTTGGTTTTTGAGAAGGTCATACCAACACTTATAGATAACAAGTGCTTGTCCACAGTAGGGGCTGTGATGCATTCATATTATATCTTGGTGTTGCCCATTGCTGAGTGACTTTTGTGATATTAGACCTAATGTGTCAAGCTGCAAGTGGTCTGAGAAGACAAACAGGTGACAGATATCAGTTTCAGTCATCATATGTATGTGAAGTTTGCTGGTTGGTTTGGAATGGCATGAAAATAACATGAAAAAAATCAGCAGAGGTGAGGCACCATTAATAGCCCTGAGAGAGAGCAAACCTGTTTGCCATAGTCTATATTCTAGAATAGATTGAGGGTGGTGCCATATGTAATGTGGGTTCATCCATCAGGGGACAAATAGATTAAATTTCGGCAATAGTCCCAATCTGGCATTCGGTAAATATAGGCTTAGGATTTAAACATGGAGTCTTTTACTTTGTACCCAGGATAAAACAGTGCATATTTTCCTATATCCAGTGTCATGACTGGCCCAGGCAGCAGTTGCAGCAGTCTGGATGATACAGACTGTATCAGCATATTTTTTCCAGTTGGTTTCATCAGAGACTCTTTCCATGAGCATCTATATGTGAATGACCTAGACAGTTTGATTTTAACCTCGAGAAAAATGGAATGGAAATTAACTTAGAAGCTAATATTACATGGATGAATATTATTTATGAATATTTATGAATATCTTAAAACCATGGGGTTAAATACTTTTACATAGGTGGAGGGTAAAAATACACAAGAAAAGCATCCAAATCTAAAATTTTATAGTAAAACTGAATGACCAAAATGTTTCTTCATGTTATGTTTTTCTCTTCTTTCCCTTCCTCTCAGTTTGACTACTAAATGATTTTTCTTCTTGTATTTCAAGTTGAAAAAAAAAACATTTATTTAAAGTTATCAGAGTCTTAGTTACTAAAATCTTGTCTAATGTGCTTTCTCCAAGAGTTTTTCTATGTGTCTTCACTAACAAACTGTAACCCATATGCATAGTTAAAAGTTCAGTTTCTTCTACAATGATCAATATATATTTATACCCCTATAGACTTTCTTTAAAGTATTAATCTTGATGATTTTTAGTTCTTCAGATGGCATATTTACTGACCATATCTTTAATAAATCTATATACAGGAAAATCATTTGAATTATGTTGTCTGAAAACAAAGTCAGTAAAGCAATTGTTTGATGAATCATTTGGTACTTTTGAAGATAAGTGATTTTATTTATTTTAATATATTAGAACTGCTTTAGTGTTTGACTACATAGGCATATAATATGTGCCATTTTGAAGAATTATTACTATAAACTTAAACCTCCTAAAATTGATATGTTGAAACCAATTCCCAATATGATGGAATTTTTAAGATGCCCTTCAGGAAGTGATTAGGTCATGAGAATAGAGCCCTCATAAATGGAGTCAGTACCCTTATTAAAGAGATTAAGGTGGTTCCTGCTACCTCTACTATGTGAGATTACAGTGAAAAATGGGCATATGTGAACTAAAAGTAGACCCTCACCACACACTAAATCTGCTTCTGGGACATCCCAGCCAACAGAACTATGATAAAACTATATTTTTTTGTTTATAAGCCCCACAATTTATGAGATTCTGTTATAACAAAATTGATAGTAAGCCAGTTTTCCAACCTCTAATCTAAATAGATAGAATAGAGACACATTGTATATTCAAAGATGAGGACACTTAATATTGCTAAGATGAAATTTTTCCCTGAATTGATAGTCTACACAATTCCAATTAAGATTTCAGCTGACTTGTTTTTCGCAGAAAACTATAATCTGATCTCAAAACAAAATGATGGTCAATAGATTTTTGACAAAATGACTGAGGCAGTCCAGTTTGGGAAAGACAGTTATTTCACAAATGGTATGAGCCATTTTGTGGCTCAGTTGGACATAATATATGTAAAAAAGTAATTGCATTAATAAAATATTATTTAGACCTCTACCTCACACCATGTACAAATATTAACCATAAATGAACCATATACCTAAGTGTAAAGGCTATAACTTTATAAAGTCTAGAATAAATCATAGGAAGAAATCTTTGTAACTTGGATTAAGCAATTCTTAACTCATAAGGGGAATTTTGATCAATTGTTGTCATCTAACTTAAAAAATATATATGCCTTAATTGACAAATTAGAGCAATGAGAAAACAAGTCAGTGACAGGATAGTGACGTATCTGTTAAACGACTGTATCTAAAACATTTAAAGAATATATACAACTCAGATCCTAAAAAGAAGAGATCAGATAAAAATTTGCAAGATATTTGAATTGATATTTCACCATAGAAATTTGAATGACTAATAAGCATGTACAAAGGAGCTCAGCATTTTTAGTAATTAGATAATTACAACTTAAAACCATAATGAGATGCCGCTTCTCTCTCTCTAGAATGGCAATATTGTAAAACAGATCATAATGAGTATTGGCCAGGATGTGCAGAAACTGAACCCTCACAGAATGCTGAAAGAAATGTAAAATGATATCACCTCTGGAAAATATTTTGGCAGTTTCTTAAAAAGTTATATACAAACTCACCCTAAATCCAATTATTCCACTCCTAGGAGTCCACCTATGAGAAGTGAAAGCTCATGTGCACACAAAGAGTTGTATGCTAATTTAATGGAACTGATATTCATAATAACTAATATTTTAAAATAATCCACAATGTCTACTTACTGGTGAATGGATAAATGAAAGATGGTGTATGCCTAAATGGTAATAGTATTCAGCAATATTAAAGGTTTTTTAAGTATTGAAAGAAACTGCAAATGGATGAATCTCAAAAATGTTATGCTAACCGAAAAATGCTAGACACATAAAAAAACTATACATTATATGATTCCATATGTACAATGTATCCTGAAAAGTCAAGTTTATATAGACAGCAAGCAGATTAGCTCCATGTGACTGTTGCTAGGAACAGGGGTTTGACAGCAAAAGTAGAAACAAATTCATTTTGGATAGATTTGATGTTCTAATAATGTGGGGTGATGAGGGCCTCACAGTCCTATGCATAATTCACATTGATGTCGTGCTATGTCAATTATGCCTGCATACATGTTTTACAACCATGAGATTAACAGATGTACAAATGTCGAGACCAGCTCTACAGGCAGGTTTCCGAAAGTGCGATGCGGCGAGAGAATGAGAAACGAGAGACAAGAATGGAGAGAAAAGCAAGGCTCAAGGGACCAGCACCGCTCCAAGGTAAAGGTGCTGAACTGCGTCCAGGACAGCTTTATTATACTCTCAGCCGTGAATGAAAGAATATGCGGGGAGTTAAACTACAACTCATGTGGCCTTCAGGGCCAAAGAACAAAATGATCATTAACCATTGAGTAATTGGAAAAAGTGATCAATAACAGATCAGTAACTAAGACTAATGTTCTTATTTATAGATTTTCCACCAGATACGTAAAACATGTGACTCTGAGACGCCAGTGAGAAACGGTCTGGGGTCAGTTTTCCAACCCCAGGATCATATCTTGTTTTCAAGGCTATGAACTGTTCCTTCTGGACTTGTTCCAAGAGTCTCATGTTTATAGCATCCAGTTTATCAATAATTATAAATTTATTTTGTGGCTTTTGCCAAGGCCTGCTTTTCTTTTATTCTTCCTGTCTCCTACCACAGACAAATATATAATCAAAATAGAAAAGAATACACAATAATAGATGCCTAGGTATTTGAACATATAATGCATGAGATGGGGTAATATTATAATTTAGAGGGAAATAAAGATTATATTAAAGATAACTGACAAAACTCTCTAAAAATCTTTTAAAAAGAATTCTAAATTCACTATTTTTTACCATACAAAAATAGTCCTAAAGAATTAACTCTATATAATAAAATCCTAAGAAAATATTTATAATATTAAACTTAAAAATGGGTGAATATTTCTAGACAAGACACCTAGAGCTATAAAACAATTGATGTATTTAATAATACAGTTAATATTTGGATATGGTCAATAAAACCAAAAAGACCAGAAATGTTAGGAAAATAATAATACACATATTAGAGACACAGGATTGAGTCCTTACTTCCCTGGTGGCTCAAACGGTAAAGCATCTGCCTACAATACAAGAGACCCTGGGTCGGGAAGATCTCCTGCAGAAGGAAATGACAAACCACTCCAGTACTCTTGCCTGGAAAACCCCATGAACAGAGGAGCCTGGTAGGCTACAGTCCGTAGGGTCACAGAGTCAGACAGGACTAAGCGACTTCACTCACTCACTCACTATACACTGATGATGGGCTTCCCAGTGGCACTAGTGGTAAAGATCCTGCCTGCCAATACAGGAGACAGAAGAGATGCAGGTTTGATCTCTAGGTCAGGAAGATCCCCTGGAGGAGGGCATGGCAACCCCCTCCAGTATTCTTGCCTGAAGAATCCCATGGACAGAGTAGTCTGGTGGGCTACAGTCCATGGGATTACAGAGTTGGACATGACTGAAGCGACTTAACAGAGACATACACTCACGATTCAAAGACTGAGAACCCTATAGAAAAATGAGCATTCCTTAGTAGATTATAAGATAAATGCAAATCAAAGCATTAAGTTAACACTATTTTGAAAAGAAAATGTTTAAAGTAATAATATATAATATTTCATCTATTCCAGAAAAGGAGTAAACTTTTTTGCTCAAGGAAATATAAATCATGACAGATGCTTGAAAATCTATCCCTATTAAATTTTGAAAATGAAGTATACCTTATGATCCCCAAAGTCTTCATCTCTGAAACTTTAACATAGAATTGAAAGCAAAAGCACACAAGAATTATTGGAAACATATTTAATCTAGCTTTGTTCAGAGTAGCAAAAGTGAAGAAAGCAAATGCTGGTCAGTCAGAAAATGGTTGCATGAAATTTTGAACATAGTACTGTGCTGTTAGTGCGCCTGTTTCTGCTCAAATCCATCCCCTACCCTTTCCCTTGAGGTAATCTATATTACAGAGGATACAACTCTAAAGCATATTTTCCCAGCACCCACCAAATGGCTTCTGAAAAAATTTTGCAAGTCAGAGCATTTGCAGCAAACTGGAGTGCAGGAGGTGAAGAGACTGGCTTTCTCTCCCCCTCTTTCTGTAGCAGGCTCTGGTTCTAGCAGTGGCATCCTCTCCAGGGTTCCAGCTCTTAACAAACAGCTTCTGAGTCCTGGGCTCTGTTCCTCACCTTCTCTCTCTCTTGTTTTTTTTTATTGTGTTGAAAACATTTCAAGCCTAGTATCTTAGCAACTTTCAAGTATCTAATCAATTCAGTTCAGTCGCTCAGTCACGTTCAACTCTTTGCGACCCCATGGACTGCAGCATGCCAAACTTCCCTATCCATCAACTCCTGGAGCTTGCTCGAACTCATGTCCTTCAAGTTGGTGATGCCATCCAACCATCTCATCATTCTGTTGGCCCCTTCTCCTCCTGCCTTCAATCTTTCCCAGCAAGTATGTAATACAATATTGTTAACAATAGTTCAATTAAAAATGGTCAAAGAAATTGAAAGAAGAAATACAAATAGGTAATGGTAACTTAGAAGAATTCACTCTTCCAAGCTCATATAGATTAAAGGATATTCTAAATCTAATGCCTATGCCTAGCTTGATAAATTTCTGTGCCCTTTTTATAAAATAGATATGAGATTCTCCTTATGAAAGTTCTTCGAGGATTTTCATAAGAAAGAGCAGCAAAGTGAGAAAGAGAAGTCTATTTCCTAAATCAAATGAAAACAGATATAGTTGTTAAGCTTCGGTGTTTTAAACTGTGAATTGTAATGTATATCTGTTTGAAAAGTCTTGTTTTCCAAAGAAAATCTCTATGTAAGGATCATAATGTTAAATCATAAAATTTCATGCTCAAAAAAGTTATGGTCATAATAAACATATAATCAGAACAAATATAATAGATAAATTTTAAAACATGAAGAGGAAGTGCTCTGTCTTAACTCTCTTGTTTTGGGATGACATGTTAAAAAAAACAGAATTATATGATAAATTTAAATACCTATTTCAATAAATAAAAACTATTTCATGTGAATTCACAAGTTGAGTTATAAAATATAAAATGAAAATAATACATTCTAAAAATTCATTATCTGTGAATAATAGGTGCAATGTGTATGTATGTTGAGGGGGCAGTGATCTTAAAACTCTTACAGGTTTTATTATGTCCCTAAGTCTTCTATTTTCAACATTTGTTTTAAAAATGACATCTAACTTTTGTGATTCTTATAAACTCTTCTGATATTATCACTTAGGACTACTCCAGAGATAGTGGGACTGAAGGTATTTTCTAAAGAAATAGCAAATGCAAAAATAAACTTACAAGGAAAAAGTCTTTATACACTTTCACTTGAGGAAATCATGCATCATTCAAATGCTGAGACCATAAGAAAAACGTAGGAAATAATGGTGTAGAGTCTGGTAGTGGACAGATTATATATGCCATACCCAGAAGATTGCATATTATGATGGGAATTTATTGGAAGATTTATTTCCAAAAATGAAAGAACTGAATCTGTGACTTATAATGATCACTCTTGAAAAATTAGACAGGTCTAAACAGAAATGAGTTAGACCAAAAACAAATACCTGTCCATGTGAGGAAAGATAGGGACCAAAGTTAAAGCAATTTCAATATAAATGGGGAGATGCCAAGAAATGCCAGAGATGCCAGAGGAGCCAAAGACCAAATTTCCAAAGTCCACTGGATCATAGAAAAAGCAAGAGAATTCTAGAGAAAAACATCTACTTCCGCTTCAGTGACTATGCTAATGCCTTTGACTGTGTGGATCACAACAAACTGTGAAAAATTCTTAAAGGGATGTGAATTCATAATTCACCACTTTACCTGCCTCCTGAGAAATCTGTATGCAGGTCAAGAAGCAACAGAACTGGAGACAGAACAATGGACTCGCTCCAAATTGGGAAAGGAGTACATCAAGGCTGTATATCGTCACCCTGTTTATTTAACTTCTATGCAGAGTACATCATGGGAAATGCCAGGCTGGATGAGGCACAAGTTCTAATCAAGATTACCTAGAGAAATATCAATAACCTTAGATATGTAGAGGATACCACTCTTATGATCAGAAGGAGAGAAGAACTTAAGAGTCCCTTGAGGGTGAAAGAAGAGAGTGAAGAAACTGGCTTAAAGCTTAACATTAAAAATAATAATAATAAGATGATAGGATCTAGTTCCATTGCTTCCTGGCAAATACAAGGGGGAAAAATGGAAGCAGTGAAAGATTTTATTTTCTTGGATTCCAAAATCACTGTTGAAGGTGACTACAGCCATGAAATTAAAAGACACTTGTTCCTTGGAAGACAAACTATGACAAACCTAGACAGAATATTAAAAAGCAGAGACATTATTTTGCCAACAAAGGTTCATATAGTCAAAGCTATGGTTTTTCCAGTAGTCATGTATGGATGTGAGAGTTGGGCCATAAAGAAGATTGAGTGCCAAAGAATTGATGTTTTTGAATTGAGGTTCTGAAGAAGACTCTTGAGGGTCCCTTGAACTGCAAGGAGATCAAGCCAGTCCATCCTAAAGGAAATCAACCCTGAATATTAATTGGAAAAACTGATGCTGAAGCTGAAACCCCAGTTCTTTGGCCACCTCATGCAAGGAGCTAACTCATTGGAAAAGATCCTGATGCTGGGAAAAATTGAGGACAAGAGAAGGAAGTGACAAAAGATGAGCTTGTTGGATAGCATCACTAACTCAATGGACATGAGTTTGAGCAAACTCCTGTAGATGATGAAGGACAGGGAAGCATGGTGCCCTGCAGTCCATGAGGTCACAAAGAATTGGACATGGCTTAGTGACTAAACAATAAAAACAAATGCAAACAAACTTCATTCAACTTAGTCAATTACATGGGAAAAAAATGATACACACTGGTGTTATAAGCATTTGTATTTTGCCAGTATATTATGATATTTTGGGATATGATGCTACAAACATAGGCTATTTTCATGATTAATTATGCAGTAGGCTTGATACTCACCATAAGGCATAAGTCTATGAAAATGTCCAAATGTTCTGCTTCAGTTAATTAGTGATTTATTGTAGGGTCTTTCATACATATAACTGATCATTGAAGAGCAAGAAATATTTCTGGAAGACAGAAGTATTTTATAACTTTACTAAAACATGTATACATCTGAGTGAAGAACAAGTACAAACATATACTTTTTTTCAAACTTACTAATATGTACATATAAAATGTATAGTCACCTCTCATAAGAATTTTACCAAAAGAAAAATTCCTGTAAATAAAATTAAGCATTTAAAATGTGGCATTGAGAGAAAACTTTTAAAATATATTTATTTGAAGATGGTCTCTTCAATAAGTGGTTCTGGGAAAACTTGATAGCTAAGTGTAAAAGAATGAAATCAGTTTGGGTAGACTCCAGGAGTTGGTGATGGACGGGGAGGCCTGGTGTGCTGCGATTCATGGGATCACAAAGAGTCGGACATGACTGAGCAACTGAACTGAACTGAACTTAACATCATAAACAAAGATAAACTCAAAATGGATTAAGACTTAAATGTAAGAACAGAAAATATAGGACTCAGAGGAAAACATAGGGAGAACACTCTTTGACATAACTTAGAGCAAGATCCTCTATTACCCACTTCCTAGAATCCTGGAAATAAAAACAAAATAAACAAATGGACCTAATTAAACTTAAAAGCTTTTACACAGCAAAGTAAACTATAAACAAGGTAAAAGACAGCTCTAAGAATGGGAGAAAATAATAGCAAATGAAACAATCGGCAAAGAATTAATATCCAAAATATACAAGCAACTCATGCAGCTCAATACCAGATAGACAACCCAATCAAAAAATGGGCAGAAGACCTAAACAGACATTTTTCCAAGGAAGACATACAGATGGCTAATACATACAAGAAAAAATGCTCAAAATTGCTAATTATTAGAGAAATGCAAACCAAAACTACAATGAAGTATCACATCACACCAGTCCAAATGGCCATCATCAAAAAATCTGCAAACAATAAATGATTGAACATATGTGGTTAAAAGGGAACCCTCTTGCCCTGTTGCTGGGAATGTAAATTGATACAGCCACTATGGACAACAGTATGGAGATTCCTTAAGAAGCTAGGAGTAAAACTACCATATGACTCAGCAGTCTCACCACTGGACATATACCCTGAGGAAACCAAAATTCAAAACAACGTGTGTACCCCAATGTTAATTGTAGCACTTTTTACAGTAGCTAGGACATGGAAGCAACTAGATGTCCATCAACAGATGAATGGATAAAGAAGTTGTGGTACACATATACAAAGGAATATACTCAGCCACAAAAAGGAATGAATTTGAGTCAGTCCCAATGAAGTGGATGAACCTAGAGCTTATTATTCAGAGTGAAGTAAGTTCACAAAACAAAAAAGAAATATTGTATATTAGTGTTTATATGAGGAATCTAGAAAGATGGTACTAATGAATCTATTTTCAGGGCAGAAATGAAAAGGCAAATATATAGAACAGAACTGTGAACACAGTGGGAGAAGAGGGTGAGACAAATTGAGAGGGTAGCATTGAAACATATAATTTATTATATGTAAAGTAGGTAGCCAGTGAGATTTGCTGTATGACACAGGGAGGTTATACTTAGAAGGATGAGATGGGGTGGAAGGTGGAGAGTTGAGTGGGAAGTTCAAGAGGGAGAAGACATATACATACATATATATATACATATATATATATATACCTATGGCTGACTTATGTTGATGTGTGGCAGAAGCCAGCACAATAGTATAAAGCAATTGTCCATCAATTTAGAAATTTTAAAAAGTAAATTGAAGTCTTACTAAATATATATATATATACATATATATATATATATATATTACTTTGCTCTATATTTTGCTTAAATGTCCACATGTGATTTTTAAAATAAAAAACCAAATAAAGCAGATTAAAATATTAATTTGAAAAATAGAAAACTGTCCTCAGAAAGTTCTTACTGAGTATAAATAAAAATATTTATATAATAAAGAATTAAGATATTTAACGTCATAAGCAAGGAGACAAAACATTTTATTTAATTCATGAAGGCTGGCAAAGCTTCAAAATTCTCTGATATCATTTTACATATTGGCTCGTTAGAAATTTTCATGTTATTAGATCTAGAGCAATTGATTCATCAGATAACATAGCATTTTATTCATACAACTACATTTATGTTTAAATCCTACAGTTAAAGAATGATATAGCATGATTATATATAGTCAAGGGTCAAAATGGACATACTGACTTTGCAGGAAATTAAAAAATAGCATTTATAAAAGTGTTTAAAGCAACAGCAAACTAAATTGATTTTGAAGGAAACCACTCAGAAAAGTAATTACCATTTTTATGACTTCTTGATGTGCTTTTGCAAAGATACATTTCATATTACTATATACAAATTTTTATAATCTGCCCTTGTGGCTCAGCTGGCAAAGAATCCATCTGAAATGTGGGAGACCTAGGTTCAATCCCTGGATTGGGAAGATCCCCTGGAGAAGAGAAAGGCTACCCACTCCAGTATCCAGTCCTGGAGAATTCCATGGATTGTATTGTCCATGGGGCTGCAAAGAGTCGGACACAACTGAACTACTTTTACTTTCACATACCAGTCAACATGTTTAACCCTCATAGTTTTTAATAAGTAGAAGGAACTTGCTTTTTTTCCCTATTTTGTTTTATACCTACTGACATACTTCACTGTTAACTTCTAACTGGTCTTGATTTTGCATAGCTGTGAAACTCATTTGAATAAATTCATTATTTTGCTGCTATAAGAAACAAAATTTAATTTAATTAGCAATCATTGAACCTCCAAATTGAATTAATTAAAGATCTAATCAAACCTCTTGGGGATAAGTAGATTGTCAGTTGGGGAAAATCATCTCAAGGCAAAATTGTAGAATCTACAATAAGATTAATAGCTTTTCTAATAAAACTTAGTGTTTCTAGATTCCTCTCAGCTCCATAACTCCTTTCAATATTGAATACTGAATGTCAATAGGCTTATATCTGAGCAATGTACTAAATACATCTTTATCAAGTTTTACAAAAGTAAGCAAGATTTAGGTCATAAATGGAAGAAACGATTGAGACCTACATCAGAAAATATTATATTATAGAATCTCTGAGAGTAAAACAGTATCAATTTAATCAATGCTATCAGTTATTAAAATTATAGTATTCAAGTATGTAATAGCTTTACTTAAATAGCATCTCATTTTCTTCTCAATTCTTTTTGCTGTGCTTGGTCATTCAGTTGTGTCCAACTCTTTGCAACCCCATGGACCGTAGCTCACCAGCATCCTCTGTCCATGGGGATTCTCCAGGCAAGAATACTAGAGTGGGTTGTCATGTCCTCCTCTAGGGGATCTTCTCAAGCCAGGGATCGAACCCCGCCAGATCTCTTGCATTGTAGGTGGATTCTTTACTAGCTGAGCTTCCCTAGTAGCATATATAACATAAATATGACCAACAAATTGGCTATTCTAGCAATAGTATTCAATAAATTTTTTTTATCAGTTTTAGTTCAAAAATTTTTTAAATAAGAGGAAGTGAGATATTACGTTCTAAAAGTGAAAAAAAAATAGGCATTAAGTCCAGAAAATAAAAGAATATATGTGGGGATGTAATATACCTTAATAGGTAAAGGCACTGGCTTTCAAAGTCCTCCATACATTTATCATAGAAGGGATCTCACGAAAATAGCTTATCCACATCCAACATGAGCATTCTCCCTTGAAAAATGAGCATGTTCTCTTCCTCGTCAAGTTATTTTGAAATGAAATAATGCAGCATTCTTACTGCTCAGTAATATTTGATCTTACTACATTATTGTTCAGTCAGTAACTCATGTCCCACTCTTATGATTATTACTATTTATGAGTAAAACCTTCATGAAACTTTGTGTTAGGAAAATTTGTTGATTATTAATTATGTTAACATCAACAGTGTGATGTGGTCAACAATATACTTCCATTTTGCTCTCCCTTCATTTTGCTTTTTTTAATATTTTATTTCTGTACTTATTACATTTTTTCCCACGTAGATTATAAATTCCATACTACATCATTTACTTTGCTGTCAAAAGAGGCTGAAAATAACCTCTGTACAATAAAATATTGTTTAAAGTGTATAATTTGTTAAATTTTGATATATATGTGTATACTCATGAAACCGTCACCAATTCAGAGGACAGAACTTTCAGCCCCAAAATGTTCTTGTGCTCCTTTGTAATCTATGTATTCCTCCATCTTATTCTCTAGATATTAATTTCCATTTGCTCAAATTTCACATAGATAGAATCACAGTCTGTATTCTTTTCTGCTGGTTTCTTTCACTCAATACTGTTTTTTTTTTTTAATATTCACACATGTTCTTGAATGTAGCAGTAGTTCATTCCTATTTATTGCTGAATAATAGTCAGTTGTATGTGTATAACCTATGTTGTTTATTGACATACCTACTGGATTGTTTTAGGTTTTGATTCTTACAGGAAAAGCTAATATGAACATTTGTGTACTAGATTTATTTTGGGCTATGGTTTCATTTTTCTTTCTTTCTGAGAGTAATACCTAGGAGTAGACTTTCTTGCTGATATCTAAATATGTGTTAAACTTCATGAGAATTTATGAAATTGTTCTCCAAGGTTGTTTCATTTCATAGCAATATACTAGGTTTCTGGCTTCCCCGATGGTGCAGTGGTAAAGAATCCACCTGCCAGTGCAGGAAACAGGTTCGCTCTCTGGGTCGGGAAGATCCCATGGAGAAGGGCATGGTAACACACTCCAGTACTGCTTTGAAAATTCCACGGATAGAGAAGTCTAGCAGGCTACAGTCCCTGGGGTTGCAAAGAGTCCAGTGAAACTAAGCACGCAAGTGCACACATGAGGGTTCCAGTTTCTTCAAATTCTTATTAACTTGCTGTCATCAGTGTTTTCAACTTTAGTTCACAGCAGTGAACTAAAATACACAGCAGTGTATTTTGTTGTGGTGGTTTTAAATTGTTCTTTCCTAATTGCTAATATCAAATATTGTCTTAATTTGCTTGTTTTTCATCCATTTTCAGATATATTATTTGCAAACATTTTCTCCCTCTCTGAGGCTGTTTATTTCCCTTTAGAGATGCAAAACTTTGAATTTGAGTAAGTAAAATTTATTGTTTTATTTTTAATGGATTATTTGATTTTGCTTACAAAACTCTATGCCCAACTCAAGAACTAAAAGATTTTCTCCTGTTTACTGCTTAAATTTGTAGACTTTATAACTTAGCTCTTACATTAGGTCTATTATCCATTATAAGTAAATTTCAATTTTGTGTAAAATGTGAACTATGAACAATGTTTTCATATTTAAACAAATTGCAGCAGTTAGCTATCAGTAAATTATATACAACTAAGATAAATTTAAAGCAGGTGTAATTTCTAAAATCTGAATATTATTAAGTTTTATACTACCTCATTTATAGCTGAGTAAAGCCTGCTACATGTATTGCAAATAAACATCAATGAACAAGCTATTTTATTTGAGCATATATGGGTGTATAAATAAATATTTATGTATCTATGTGTGTTTGTGTGTGTGTGGTATATGTATTTATATATTTGCAATTAAAGAATGTTTAGTACAAATAAAACATTAACTAAAGAAATTGAATGAATCAACAGAAATTTCAGTTCACTGGTCCATTTGTTATATGCCCTTGACACATGGTTAAAATTTAGATTTTACTTCATGTGAATTAGGAAAATTAATTTTTCTCAATTGATATATCCATGTTCTATACAGCCATTATATTTTCTAGATTAAAAAATGTCACATAGACTCTTTTGTATATTTTAAAACATTTGATTACTACAGTCTCAAATAACTGATTTTATATGTGACTTTTAAAATATTTTAAATATATATCTGAGAATATAATTCAACTAAGAAATTATTACATATTTAAATAGAATCATGATACATCAGATTGTCAGCTGCATCTGTTTTAAGAAGGAAAATAATTTGCAAACTGAATATACTTTTAGTTTGACAATTAGTATCAGCATATGACACTTGAATTATTAGAAACTCATTAGATTTTTAAAAACACTTTTGCTTATTTGTGAATGATGTCATACCAATAGGCAGATATCAAACACATAAAGGAAACTGCTGCTTCTAAATACCCCTGTTATTTGAACAGCCATTTTTAGGTAAATAAGTGATGGTGGACTAAAAGGAAGAAGAGATCAACATAGAACTTGGTCAGTAAATGAGTTTAGGCATATCATTCTTCAAACCACAGCATTGCAAATACTTTCAAAATCTCAAGAGTGGAAATGCTTAGCTTTAAAGAAGAGAAACTAATTTTTGCAATGTAATTGATGCTGTTAAATTGACAAAACAACATTTTGTGAGGATGTATAGACAGAGTGCAGGGACATGGCAGAAAAGAACGAAAAAGCCAAATATTTTTGATACTTTAAACCATGTAGCATGGATTACTTAAGAAGAAATTTTCCTTTTATTTTGTAAAATGCCAACATATTTCAAAGTGATATATAAAATCATCAGTCAGAAAAGATGATGTAGTTAGCTCTAAATGATTTGACTGAGTCTTTTTTTAAACATTTGTTGGTCACATATAAATCATTTACATACTCAAAATGCATATTCTTGACTTTTTGTAGTCAACAATCTAAATATATTCAGAGGGTTAAATTGTGCAGGGAAGCAGGATAATCCTTTACTTAGCTTATAATTGGTTCTGGAATCTTTCTGTTATCAAACTATGGCTCTGGTTTTAAGAGTTTACTCTCTAAAGCAGGACTTTAATATATGCTAAAATAACAAATTAGTATTATGCACTCTGATAGGCTTTTAGCGTTTATATAAACAACTGATCATTTAGGTTCATTTCAGTTCAGTTCAGTCGCTCAGTCGTGTCCGACTCTTTGCAACCCCATGAACCGCAGCACGCCAGGCCTCCCTGTCCATCACCAACTCCCGGAGTCCACCTAAAGCCATGTCCATCAAGGCGGTGATGCCATCCAGCCATCTCATCGGTCGTCCCCTTCTCCTCCTGCCCCTAATCCTTCCCAGCATCAGGGTCTTTTCTAATGAGTCAACACTTCTCACGAGGTGGCCAAAGTATTAGAGTTTCAGCTTCAACATCAGTCCTTCCAATGAACACCCAGGACGGATCTCCTTTAGGATGAACTGGTTGGATCTCCTTGCAGTCCAAGGGACTCTCAAGAGTCTTCTGCAACACCACAATTCAAAAGCATCAATTCTTCGGCGCTCAGTCTTTTTCACTGTCCAACTCTCACATCCATACATGACTACTGGAAAAACCATAGCCTTGACTATATGGATCTTTGTTGACAAAGTAATGTCTCTGCTCTTTAATATGCTATCCAGGTTGGCTATAACTTTCCCTCCAAGGAGTAGGCGTCTTTTGATTTCATGGCTGCAATCACCATCTGTAGTGATTTTGGAACCCACAAAAATAAAGACTGACACTTTTCCCACTGTTTCCCCATCTATTTCCCATGAAGTGATGGGACCAGATGCCATGATCTTAGTTTTCTTAATGCTGAGCCTTAAGCCAACTTTTTCACTCTCCTCTTTTACTTTCAGTGAGAGGCTTTTTAGTTCCTCGTTTAGGTTAGTGATCCCCAAATCAATCAGTATGGCCAATTTGAGTGTACAACCTAGCAGATAAACCATCAAGTCACAAATTCTTATTTAAATTGATGACCATAATCTTCATGTGAATCTTACCCTGCCATCAGACTGTTTTCCTACATTTCCCTTTGCTTTTTGCTTTTCCATCCTTCTAAATATTTGACATTATCCCTCTTGGCAAAATTTCAGGGTCTAATGACTCTGATGCCCTGTCCACACTAAAAGCTGATGATGTTGCTTCCTACTTACCTGACGGAATTCAGTTGATTAGGAAAGAATTTGCACGAATGCTTTGCATATGCTTTACTCACCACTAGAGTCTATATGTATGGTTCTCTTGTCTCTGGAGCCCTTGGCCACATATCAATTTTCTGTGTCACTACAGTAAACAATCCTTCCACTTGTGCACTGAATCTTAAACTTTCTGTTCTATCTAAGGACATTACTCTTGAAATTCTCTATATCTCCGTAATGTTTTGTTTAGAGCTATACTTGATACATTGACAAATAAGAACTGAGATAAATAGGCCTTTATTATGAGGTTTTATGTTAATAAAGTTGAGCTTGTTAGGGGAGTATAATTGCCTCGGTTCTGTCTCATCACAACAAAGACTTGAAGCGACCGTCGTTAAAGCCCTCAGCGCATCACAGCTCTTGGACAGTCCGTGTTATAGTTCTTGGACACATTAGTTTTATTTGGAAAATACATTCTTGAAGCATGAGAGCTGCCGACCCAAAGGAAGCAAAGAGAAGGGAGAGAGAAAGAGAGACAGAGAGCATGTGTGTAGAGGTGAGAGACCCTCAGCCCTTTGGCCCCTCTTTTTATGCTTTTCTCCTCCCCTTGATCCTGCCCTATGTAAAATGCGCTAGCCAGGAGTGCTGTTTGTTCTATCTGAAGTCTTCACTCTGATCCTTGGACCTTCCTTTGTTCTATTATCGTGGGCCTTCCCCTTCCTTGTCTTTTAGCCACCGCCATTCTGGACTCCTTTTACTCATTGTAACTACCTAACATGCTGTATTTAACATCTGCTTTAGCTATATATGCCAGAGCCTCAGTTTCCTGCTGTGTTCTCACTTCTGTTGCTTTTGAGTTTCCCGGAGAATACCACTTTAAATACAAATTGTATCTTGCAGCTCTTCCAGCTGTAACCTCATTTTCCTACTGGAGTTGTTATTGATGTTATGATAAGGTATGGGGGAAGGAATGAGTTCTCAAATCTTATGATTAAATCTTACTCTTTTCAGATTGACAGCCTCTGTCTCTCAGTTGTGACCTTCACAAATATTTCTAAAACTGATCTTCTGTGATGAGATTAGAAGCCTTATTTAGGAAAATGAGGTCCAGGGAAGGTAGAATACTGCTCTGATAAAGACTTCTCCTGGAGAGTGAGATTTTCTTATTAAAAAACTGATATAGCTGGTATATTTCAAATGATTACTGCTTCCTCTCTGCTTGACAGAGACAAGAAGAGATCTCTTTTGGCCCCTCACTATGTGAACCTGATGGGGCTCCTGGAGGTAAAACAGAATTTTGATGTTACCCACTCGGACTGTGTCACTCAAGAGTTTTCTCTTGCATACTAGTGCACATCCAGCCTCCCACAGTTCAGGAAAATGATCGTTTTAGTGTTCCCACAAGCCTCTGGTTTCAGCGGCTTCTGTTCTAGGTAAGCAGATCTCAGTGAGAACTGGATTTGCCTAGCTCTACAGATTTCAGGGGTGGGGGGTCCTTTACCTTGTGACCTCAGTTCTCTGATGATTACAAGAAAAGTTGCTTATTTTTACTTTGCCCTTTCTCTTGTAAGGACAGAATGATGGTCTCCAAATATTTTTCCTGTCAGAGCAGACACTGAGGCTACTCTTCTTTACACATTCAGACTTTCTTTTCTTTGAGGCATTTCTACTAGGATACAAATATACTCTCAGTGCTACCATTTAATAAACAGTTGCCTGACCCATGTGATCTACACTTTTGTGTTAGTTTCCTTGGGTTAATCTAAAAACCTACAGGACTGAGTGGCTTAAAACAATAGAAATTTATTTCTCACAGGTTTGGAGATGAGGCCAAAATGCTAGTGTGGATAAGGGCCATGATGCCCCTAAAATTGCTATGGAAGGATTTGTTCCTTCCCTCTCTCCTAGGTGGTGGGTTTTAAAATAGCACAACCCTCCTGGAAAAGATTTGGGTAGTTTCTTCAAAATTAAAACACAAATTTACCAGATGTCAAAGCAATTCCTCTCCTAGGTATCTGCTCAAGAAAAATAAAAGCATATGTCCACATAAAGATGCATAAATGAACGCTTATAGTAGCATTATTCATAATAATCAAAAAATGGAGGAGAAAGAGGAGGGAGCTTCAGGCAAAAACACTGTAGAAACGATTATCCTTTGTTTCTCTGCTGCACCAACATTGACGCCTTGTCTACTTCCTGCTTATTTTCGGCCTATAGATTGGTGTGTCCCTTGAATATAAGAAAATGGAAATTGAACAGCCAGGGGAAGCCTTTCCCAACATCGAAACCAATGGCGAATTTGGTAAATGCCCTGCTGAAGATATGGAAGAGGAACAAGCTTTTAAGAGATCTAAAAACATGGACGAGATGGTTGAATTATGCATTCTGCTCCAGAGCAAGACTGCTGGGGCAGTGATTGGAAAAGGAGGCAAGAATATTAAGGCTCTCCGTGCAGTCTGCAATGCCAGTGTTTCAGTCACAGACAGTGGTGGCCTCGAGTGCAAACTGAGTGTCGATGCTGATACTGAGATGATAGGAGAAATTCTGAAGAAAATCATCCCTACCTTGGAAGAGGGCGTGCAGTTGCTGTCACCCACTGCAACCAGCCAGCTCCCGCTCGAATCTGATGCTGCTGAAAGCTTAAATTACCAACATGGTAAAGGAAGCGACTTTGACTGCAAGTTGAGACTGTTGATTCATCAGAGTCTGGCAGGAGGAATTACTGGAATCAAAGCTGCTAAAATCAAAGCACTTCGAGAGAACACTCAGACAACAATCAAGCTTTTCCAGGAATGTTGTCCTCAATCTACTGACAGAGTCGTTCTTATTGGAGGAAAACCTGATAGGGTTGTAGAGTGCATAAAGATCATCCTTGATATTATATCAGAGTTTCCCATCAAAGGACAGGCTCAGCCTTATGATCGCAATTTTTATGATGAAACATGATTATGGTCATTTTACAATGATGTTTGATGAGCGCCGTGGACGTCCTGTGGGCTTTCCCATGCAGGGAAGAGGTGATTTGGGCAGAATGCCTCCTGGATGGGGTGGGTCTCTCCCTCCAGAAGAGATTATGACGGTATGAGGCCTCATTGAGGACCTCCTACACCCCCTCCCAGAAGAGGAGGCAGAGGTGGTAATAGAGCTCAGAATCATCCTCTTCCACCACCACCACCTAGAGGAGATCTGATGGCCTATGACAGAAGAGGAAGACCTGAAGACCAGTAAGATGGCATGGTTGGTTTCAGGTTTGATGAAACCTGGGACCCTATCATAGATATATGGAGCCCATCAGAGGGCTTATGAACCACAGGGTGGTTCTGGACATGATTATTCCTATTCAGAGGGTTGTGGCTCATATGGTGATCTTTGTGGATTTATTTTACTACACAAGTAACTATTCCTAAATATTTGGCTGGATATATTATTGGCAAAGGTGAATGAAACAAATTTGTCATGGGTCAGAAGCTTCAATCAAAACTGATGAGGCTTTTGAAGGATCTGAAGATCAGATCATTACCATTACAGGAACACAAGACCGGTTACAGAATGCAGAGTATTTGCTGAAGAATAGTGTGAAGCAGTATGCACATAGTGAAGAATCCTAATGCAAGATATTCTTTTTTCTTTTTTATAGTGTGAATCAGTCTTCTGGAAAGTTTTCTAAGACTAAAACTAGTGAAGAACTGAAGGAGTACTGCACATTTTTAAAAAAAAAAATCGGCTTCTGTTTAAAAAACCAACATTTCCAGCTTCATAGATGTTCTGCATTTGAGGTGTAGTGAAATCTTTGCTGTTGACCAGATGCAATGTTTTAGTTCCTTACAAACAGGGTTGGGGGTGGGGCAGGGTGTGCAAAAACTAACACTGAAATTTTGAAACAGCAGCAGAGTGAGTGAATTTTAATTTTTGTTCATTGTTGGTGGTTTCAAGAAGTACCCCCATGTAATTATTGTGAGCACTTTGCTTTGTGGTCACTGTAACATTTGGGATGGTGGGACAGGGAGGAAAAGTAACAGAAGTCCATAAACTGGCATCTATTCAGAGCAGTGTGCAGAATGTAATGCTCTTTTGTAAGAAATGTTTTATGATTTTTAAAATAAATGTAATGAACCTATTTGTTTTTTCAAATGCTTGACTATATTTTGCAACAATTTTCTGTTTGCAATTGTGAAGTACCAAGGTAGGGAGCAGCACAACAGTGGAATAGTGCTTTAAGCATGTAGTAGTAGTAGTGGTAGTGTTAGTCACTTGGTCGTGTCCGATTCTTTGTGACCCATGGGCTGTAGTGGTGCCCTAGGCTTCTCTGTCCATGGAATTCTCCAGGCATGAATTCTGGAGTCGGTTGCCAATTCCTTCTCCACTCTCAGTAAGGCAGGAAGTCTATAAGTAGTGATTCAAGGGTTACTTGGAGGTTCTCTAGGAGAGATTTCAAGGGCATATATCAGAGGGCTTGAGAGGGTTGCTGGAGTATAAGCATATACCAGAAGCTTAATGGCAAATTTTATTAATCAGAATAATACTTGTTTATGGAAGTGATTGATTCTCAATGAATTCTGATTACTTTTGTTAGATAATTTCTCACCTATAGACTTAAACTGTCAGCTTGGTAGTGTCTATTAATTAAACTTTATAAATATATATATATATATATATATATATTCTTGCTTTTCTATTGTATGCAAATTGAAAGAAAAAGGTGTATCATTTCTCTGTTGTATGTTGGACTGTATAGCAAAAGTTTGTGAACAATTCAAAAAAGATGAAAAAATTCCTGTGGATGTTTTGTGTAGTATCTCTTGGCATTTGTATTAATAGTTAAAAATTCACTTCCAAATAAAACTCCAATAATGTTAAAAAATGGAAAAAATCCAATTGTTCATCAATGATGAATGGATAAACAAAATGTGGTATCAGTTCAGTTCAGTGGTTCAGTTGTGTTCGACTCTTTGCGATCCCATGAATTGCAGCACACCAGGCCTCCCTATTCACCACCAACTCCCATAGTTTACCCAAACTCATGTTCATCGAGTCAGTGACGCCATCCAACCATCTCATCCACTGTCATCCCCTTCTTCTCCTGCCCCCAACCCCTCCCAGCATCAGGGTCTTATCAAACGAGTCAACTCTTTGCATGAGGTGGCCAAAGTATTGGAGTTTCAGCTTCAACATCAGTCCTTCCAATGAACACTCAGGACAGATCTCCCTTAGGATGGACTGGTCGGATCTCCTTGCAGTCCAAGGGACTCTCAAGAGTCTTCTCCAACACTGCAGTTCAAAAGCATCAATTCTTTGGTTCTCAGCCTTCTAAACAGTCCAACTCTCACATCCATACATGACCACTGGAAAAACCGTAGTCTTGATTAGACAGACCTTTGTTGGCAAGTAATGTCTCTGCTTTTTAATTTGCTGTCTAGGTTGGTCATAAATTTCCTTCCAAGGAGTAAGCGTCTTTCAATTTCATGGCTGAAATAACCATCTGCAATGATTTTGGAGCCTCACAAAATAAAGTGTGACATTGTTTCCCCATCTATTTGCCATGAAGTGATGGGACCAGATGCCATGATCTTAGTTTTCTGAATGTTGAGTTTTAAGCCAACTTTTTCACTCTCCTCTTTCACTTTCATCAAGAGGCTTTTTAGTTCCTCTTCACTTTCTGCCATAAGGGTGGTGCCATATACATATCTGAAGTTATTGATAATTCTCCCGGCAATCTTTATTCCAGCTTGTGCTTCTTCCAGCCCAGCGTTTCTCATGATGTACTCAGCATATAAGTTAAATAAGCAGGGTGACAATATACAGCCTTGACATACTACTTTTCCTATTTGGAACAAGTCTATTGTTCCATGTCCAGTTCTAACAGTTGCTTCCCGACCTGCATATAGGTTTCTCAGAGGCAGATCAGATGATCTGGCATGCCCATCTCTTTCAGAATTTTCCACAGTTTATTGTGATCCACACAGTCAAAGGCTTTGGCATAGTCAATAAAGCAGAAATCGATGTTTTTACGGAACGCTCTCACTTTTTCCCACACAAGAGCATGGCCAAGAGGAGCTACTCCATGTCCAATGAGCAGTGACTGTGTGGGCGCAGGAGGGCCGAGAGGAGCAACTCCATGTTCAAAATGTGTTATACCTATTATGAAATAGGGGTCCTGCTGCTCACCACTTACAAAATCAATTACATACTCACAAATGTTGGTAGCAAAAAAGAAAGTACTTTTAATCAAAATACCAGCAATCTGGCATTCTTACTAATGGTACCTTTCCTTTGCTACCAACATTATGCTTGGCCATGAAATGTTAAAGGAAAAGAAGTAGTTTCAGGTAATTACTGAGAGAGGGGGTCAGAGCCCTTGCCATCCCCTCACTGGTGAGCCTGGTGGACCTCTTTCAATCTCCTTACGGGGAACCTAGGGAAGAAATCTGGTCATCTGTTAATCACTTATTCTTCATTTCTACTCCTTTGACCTATGGAAAGAACTGAGAAGTTAGAAAAGGTATTGTTTGACTAAAAAGATTTGAAAAGTGTGCTTCTACTGGAAATAAGTAGGGCTTTGGGGTGTTTCAGTTGGAAGACAGTTGCAATATAGATTTGGTGAAATGACAAGAAAAGGTGTTTTCTGCAAAGAGCTGTTTATATACCCACACTATGGTATACTGTTCTGCATTAAAAAGAATGAAATAGTTTTGCATGGTGTAATACTGATGACCCTTAAAAACATCTGAAGTGAAAGAAGTCAGATAGAAAAGACTGCATTTTGTACAATTCCTTCACGTAAGATTTCTAGAGAAAGAAAACCTTTAGAGACATAACATACAATTATGTTTGCCTTGGGCAAGGATGAGAAAATGGAATGGCTGCATGTAAGCATAACTTTTCTTTTTTGAGGTCACAGATATGTTCTAAAATTGTATTTTTGTGGTTTGCACAAAATTATACATTTACTGAAAGATTTTGAGTTGCACACCTGAAAAAGATTGAATTTTATTAAAATTTTGTATCAATGAAATGGTTTTAAAAAATAACATCTTGCATCTCTACTATTAGCCTAATGGACATATTATTCCTCTTACTTTGACTTTATCTTTACAGTATTTATTGTATTTTGAAATATTACAAAATTTGTTCTTTATTAGATTATTTGTTCCCTCAGAATATAAAGAGCAAAGGTATTTACAAGTTTTGATCTGGTTGCTAAGCTGAGAATAGTGTTAGCGCATCAGTCATCTTTTTTAAAGCTAATCTATTTATTTTTGGCTGTGCTTGGTCTTCGTTGCTGCCCAGGCTTTCCCCTAGTTGTGGTGAGTGGCGACTGCTGTCAGGTTGTGGTGTTCAGACTCTCCTTGTCATGGCTTCTCTTGTTGTGGAGCACAGGCTCTCAGTGCTCAGATTCCGTAATCCCAGCACATGGACTCAAAAGCTGCGGCTCCCAGACTCCAGAGCACAGGCTCAATGCTGGTGGCACAGGGGCTTGGTCGCTCCGCTTCACATGGGATCTTCCAGACCGGGGATCGAACTCATATCTTCCACACTGGCAGGTGGAGTCTTTACCACTGAGTCACCAGGGAAGCCTCAAGCAACATTTTTAATGAATTCATAAAGACACTGTACTTGAAAATGACATAGGGCCACTACCCAAAATTTATTTTAAGATGATGCAATAGAAATAAATATAACGTACATATTCTAATATTTGAATCATCACAAATGCAAAATACGTATCTTTAAGCTTTGTCAAATATCTTCAGTGTTTGAGGAAAGTTATTTGACCTAAAATTATTACCTTTTTGCTTACTCTTTTAATTGGATTTATAGTTTATTTATTCAGGGACGCAATGTAAGTTTATACTCATTTTCCTAGGAAATTATTTTGTGTGAATCTTTCATATTTCAATAGCCAGATTATATAATTCTTAAGGATATGAAAAGTTTTCTATGCTTCTACATAACTATTGTTCAGATAAGCTAAAGAGACTGCCAGATATTTCTCCAGCAAAGATAAGTTTATTCAAGATCAGCAGAGAACTGCAATCATGTGCAAGCCATATGAAAATTCCTACATGGTAACTGAAGGAGAACACGTTTATAGAGGAAAAGGAAGTTTGAAGGGCTATAGTAAACAGAATTCATGGATTTTTATTGGCTGAGTCTTTCCCAGGGAAGAAGTGTCTTTCTGCTTCCTAGACTATCACCACGGGATGTAAGAGTTCCCCGTTCTGGTCTCCCAACTTTATTTATTTGAGGATTTTTCCCATTAATTATTTTACATTTCTCTTTCTGATTAAGATCTTTCTCTGAAAATATTATTGATCCAAAGTCAGGTTTTCTAGTTTCAGTTGCTTTTTGTCCCTCAGTGTCAGGAAGGACTTTTCCTGGGTGCAGTGTCTCAGGAGGGAAAGAGTGCAGATAAGAAAACAGTTGAGGTCGCATTTGAGGGAAAAGGAGGGTAGGAAGGAGAACTCTCAGGTATTTTTGTCTAAAGTCTATACTCTATCAACATAATACACATTGGAGATCATCCTACATGATGTGGCCTCATCAAGAGTTAGTGGCAAGCTTTCATCAGACTTTGTACAGCTATGTTTGGAAACCTGTCCCATAAGATATCACCTGCTTCAGTTCTGAAGAATAATTACTTTCAGATCATCAGATAATGTGCAGGTCTAGCTCAGGTTTGGTGCTTTCTTTAGCTATGCCATGTGGGTCCAAGAATCTGTTCCTTGGAGTTGGGTGGCAGAAATGTTGGCTAGTAGTACCTGATAGGAGCCTTTCTAGTGAGAGGGATAATTTTTCTGCAGGTGTCTTTTCTAATAAACAGAATCTTCAGGTTGCAAAGAGTGATGTGTAAAATCCCAAGACAAACTGCAAAGAATGCTCGACTAAAACATGGTTATTTTTCTAGAAGCAATCAGCATTTGGAATATTGGAGTATGTTTCCTTTTATCAGTTGTGGTTCAAAAGAAGCAGGAACCAAGTGCATTGGGTGTTCTGTAATTATCTCAAAGGGTGAGAGTTTATGAACACCAAAAGGAGTGTATCTAACATTTAGAAAGATTGACAGAAATAATTTTACACAAGGCATATGGAGGACCTCTGTAAATCTTGCCAACTAAGTCTTAATGCCATTATTATATTCATCTGAAACAGACTCTTACGATGGTAAGCACAGTGCAAGTATTGTAAAACTAGTCAAACAGCACAGATTTGCCTGGCCAGTAAAATTAATTCCTTAGTCACTATGAAGTTGAGAGAGGTTTCCTAGGTGGAGAATAAACTTTTCCAAAAAGACTTTAGTCATAGAAGAAGCAGTAGCATGTCTGCAAGGGTAGACTTCAATCTTATCTTAAAACACATAAAATAAAGCAAAACAAAAAAATCTGCTTCATTGACTACACTAAAGCTTTTGACTGTGTGGATCACAACAAACTTGGCAAAATTATTAAAATGATGGGAATACCAGTCCAGCTTACCTGCCTCCTGAGAAATCTATATGCAGGTCAAGAAGCAACAGTTAGAACCTGACGTGGAACAATGGATTGGTTCCAAATTAGGAAAGGAGTATGTCAAGGCTGTATATTGTCATCCTGCTTGTTTAACTTATGTGCAGAGTACATCATGTGAAATTCTGGGCTAAATGAAGCACATGCTGAAATCAAGATCATCAGGAGAAACATCAATAACCTCAGATATGCAGATGATACCACTCTTATGGCAGAAAGTGAAGAAGAAGTAAAGAACCTCTTGATGAAAGTGAAAGAGAAGAGTGAAAAAACTGGCTTAAAACTCAACATTCAAAATACCAGGATCATGGCATCCAGTCCCATCATTTCATGGCAATTAGATGGGGAAGTAATGGAAACAGTGAGAGACTTAACTGGGCTCAAAAATCACTGAAAATGGTGACTGCAGCCATGGAATTAAAAGATGCTTGCTCCTTGGGAGGAAATTTATGACCAACCTAGACAGCATATTAAAAAAGCAAAGACATTACTTTGCTAATAAAGACCAATATAGTCAAACCTATGATTTTTCTGGTAGTCATGTATGGATGTGAGAGTTGGACCATAAAAAAAACTGTGAAGAGCAGTCTTCAAGTGAAGCAGTGAAGAATTGATGCTTTTGAACGATAGTGTTGGAGAAGACTCTTGAGAGTCCCTTGATCAGCAAGGAGATCAAACCAGTCTATCCTAAAGGAAATCAGTCCTGAAAGAACTGATGCTAAAGCTGAAGCTCCACCTGATGCAAAGAGCCAGCTCATTAGAAGAGACCCTGATGCTGGCCAAGATTGAAGGCAAGAGGAAAAGGGGATGACAGCATTGAGATCTTTGGATGGCATCACTGACCTAATGGACATGAGTTTGGGCAAACTCCAGGAGATAGTGAAGGACAGGGAAGCCTGTCATGCTGCAGTCCATGGGGTCTCAAAGAGTCGGACACAATTGAGAGGCTGAACAACAACTTTTCTCCTGGAAATATCAGCAAGGTGATTTCCTTAACTTCCACAGAATCAAGTTTATAATGGCCTGGAATCTTATAATAGCTTAAGTGGCAAGTAAAAGTATTATACCTAATAAATTCTTGAACATATAGGTCATTCTAAATTTTGTTTTCACTGGAAATAAGAAAGACATGTGATTTCCACAGTATTCCAAAATCATGAGCTATTCCAAAAGCTTATCTGCTATCAAAATCTATATTATCAATTTGTTCTTGGCTAAAGTGAAAACCTGTAAGAACATACAATTCAGCCTATTGGGCCAAAATAGCCATAAATAAAGATTATCCCTCAACAATATCAAAAGGAGCTGCAATAGCATACCCAATACAATATTTGCCATTGTCACCTTTTAAATAAGAACCATCAGTGAGAAGTCAGAGATACAAAAGGTATTTCCTGTAGATCACAAGAGTCAGGAAATGATCCATCAGCTTTAAGCAATTGTGAAGGACTTCACCAGTGATGGAGGGGGAAGAGAGTAGCAGGATTAATGTTACTATGATATAAAAGAGTAATATGAAAAGCAGTTAACAAAATGTCTTCATAGTAGATCACATGGTTGATTAATACATGTTCAGTGAAGAAAATTCAAAAGAGCTTCTAAGGCATGAGGTACAAAAATGGTTAAAAGAAATCCCACAGTGATTTTCTTGATGGTGTTAACCAAAAGGGCAGTAAGCATAATAGCTTTAAGATAAGGGGGTTATCTGCATGCCATCGGTTATTAGCTATGTTTTATGGATTGATGGTGGTCCTTATTTTGTGTTTTGGGGTGAGTACCCAAAGCCATTCCTTTTCCTTTCATATATGAAAAGAAAAAAGGAACCTCATAATCGGTATCTCCAAGAGAAGGTAGGTTCATTAGGCTCTCATTTAAGTCCTTGAAGTCAGTGTCATCTTGTTCTTCCTATAAATTGATTTGGGGTTGTTGTTCTTTAGTATATTCTTTAGTAATATAGAGTTTGGGCCATAAAAGAGACCTTTGGAATCCAATTTTTACAATAACGAACCAACCCAAGACAATTTCAGACTTGCTGTTTAGTTTTGGGTTTGGGGAAATTAGCACATCAAAAAGTCTCTCAGGATGTAGGTGTAGACCATGTTTTGATACCAGTTGCTCTAAGTATCAAACCTGGATGTTGGCAAACTGCAATTTTTCTTCAGGGAACTTATGTCTCTTTAAGACTAAAAGCTTTAGCAAGTGGATACTATCTGTGAGTAGGCTTGAAAAGAAGAGCAAAGCAACAAATCACTCACATAATGCAAGAGTAGAAGCTCTGAGGGACTTTATATCATTCAGATCAGCCTTCAGTATTTGTTAGAAATAAAAAGGACTCTGAGTTAAACCCTGAGGTCTTACTGTCCAGGTGAATTTGTTTTTGTTTCCAAGTGAAAGGAAAAGACATTGCTTAGCCTCATCAAATAGAATACTAAAGAACGCACTGCTAAATAAATTAAGGTAACAAATTTGTTTCTCCTGGGAATGAATGTTAGTAATATATGATGGTTGGAAACAAGAGAGTGTCCATTAATCCATAAAATATTATAGCCAGGAACCTATAGCATGCAGATAGCCCCCTTATCTTAAAGCTGTTGTGCTTACTGCCCTTAGGAGCACTTATCACAAACAATTTCCGTTAACACTTGCTATTAATATATCACTAAGCCTAATGAATGAAGAAGGTGCATCTGTAAGATTGCTTTGTAGGTTTGTTGGTTTTTTTATAAGTCAGTACTTTTGGAGGTGTCTTTAGGGTTGTTTAATTGAGGATCTTATTTCTTGAGGTCCAATATGAAGACACTGTATTAGTTCTTGTTATTAAAAATACCAAGAAACATTTAAAGATGCAAATTTATGTGATAAGACTGCTTATGTAGCACTAGATTAAAAATTCTATAATCATTCTGTAACTCAATCCCTAAAATGCAGCCTTCAAAAGCATAGAGAGTGGCTTTGATTATTTTCACTTTATAGATGAGAAAACTAATTTTGAGTTTTAAAAGGAAAACTTATGTAGCCATTTGAATTAAGATCAAAAATTGCTTTTTAAACTCTAAATTTTTGTTCTTCCCTTTGCATAATATTGTTTCCAATGGATAAATCAATATATGAATGTGAGTGCATGTACTTGGGAAGACAGGACTGCTACATTTAAAATAATTTCTTTGCATTCTTAAATTTTTCCCAGGAGTATTTTAAAATGCAAAAATTCAAAAGAATTTATCTTTGATCCTTCTCTTGAATAAGCTCTCATACTTAAAATGTATTGGGATAATATTATGATATTTTTTCAGAGAAACTTACTTTTTGCTAATAAAAAAGAAGTAATTTTAGTGTCAATAAGCAACATGTAGCTTATTCAATCTTTACTTCATGGTACTTTTCATTTGGAAGCAAAATCTTATCTTCCCATAGGACTTCCTTCATAAAAAGTGTATTTTTATACAAAAAAAATACCTTTTTATGATTTACTGAGATACAAACATAGAAACAGTGATGTTAAACAACATATCCTTTAGCTCTAAAATTGTAGTGGGATCATGATTTCACAAGAAGAAAATTAGTTATGTGGGTAACATTATTGTATAATTTCCCTCAGGATCTCTACAACTGGAGTGGTTTTATTGTATCTTAAAACAAGTCACCTACATTCATGGTAGATAAAAAGAAATACTGAATAAAACAATATCATACAGCAGCTCACAGTATGAACAAAGACATCTGTTTATGTTACCATGAATAGTTATGAACTGAGATGCTCAAATGGTTTTGCCGGCAAAGCAATGCCTGCTAATTTATTTTTATAGCAAATGGAAGTCTCATTTTTCACACTTGGGTAGTTTGCATTCAAATGTATGAATAACTTCAAATGCAATCACTTCTACACAGCATGCTTTATTGTAGACTGTAAGATGGAATTGCTAATGGTCTCTTGTTGGGTAGTCATCTTCTCCATCACAGGTTTTATAATATTTTATGTTAAAAATGTGGCATGTAGGTTGGGATTTATTTCTTTAGAGCAGAGTTTAATAAATCTGCAATTAATGAATTTAATACAATATCTAATGTATAAAGTTGAAAAAGAAAATGTAAATGTTCCTTCTAGTAATCTTGGAATTTTGCCAATTCATCCTGGGGTTCTGAAACTGAAGATTTTCTTAAAGATTTTTTTTAACAAAGAAAAAGAGATACCTTATCTATTAAAAATATTTTGATTATTAAAATTTAACAGAAAAGAATATGCTATAAATAAGATACTTCTAAAAATGACTATCCCAGTATTTGAATATAATAAAACCCAGAAGCCAGGACAAGTATCAAATGTCCAGAAATGTAAATTTAAATTGCAAAATTATAATTTCTTTTTAATTTCAGATAGCATAAATTGTTGTTCAGTTGCTAAATTGTGTCTGACTCTTTAGCAAGCCCATGGGAAGTAACCCACCAGGCTACTCCATCCATGGGATTTCCTAGGCAAGAATATTGAGGTGGAGTAGCCATTTCCTTCTCCAAGAGATCTTTCTTTTTTTTTTTTATTTATTTATTTTTATCAGTTTTGCCAAACAATGACATGATATCACCATGGGTTTACATATGCTCCCCCTTCAGAACCCCCCTCCCTCCTCCCTCCCCCCGGGAAATCTCGATGCACCAGTCCCAAGCATCAATCCTGGGCCGGCGATTGATTAGACATATGATAATTAACATGTTTCAATGCCATTCTCCCATATCATCCCACCCTTGCCCTCTTCCACAGAGTCTACGAGTCTGTTCTATACATCTGCGTTCCTTTTGCTGTCTCTCATGCTGGGTTCTCGTTACTGTCTTTCTAAATTCCATATATATGCGTTAATATACTGTATTGTTGTTTTTGCTTCTGGCTTACTTCACTCTGGATAATGTGCTCCAATTTCGTCCGTCTGAGTAGAACTGATTCAAATGAATTTTTCCTTAATGCTGAGTAATATTCCATTGTGTATATGTACCACAGCTTTCTTATCCATTCGTCAGTTGATGGGCATCTAAGTTGCTTCCATGTCCTGGCTATTGTTAATAAAGCAGCGATGAACATTGGGGTACATGTGTCTCTTTCAATTCTGGTTTCCTCGGTGTATAAGCAACGGACAAACAATTAATCTCAAAAATATACAAGCAACTCCTGCAGCTCCATTCTAGGAAAATAAATGACCCAATCAAAAAGTGGGCCAAAGAACTTAGCAGACATTTCTCCAAAGAAGACATAAAAATGGCTAACAAACACATGAAAAGATGCTCCAAGGGATCTTTCTGACCCAGGGATTGAATCCACATCTGCATCACTGGCAGATTCTTTACCACTGAGCCACTTGGCGAGCCGAGCATAGATTGCACTTTTACATAAATATTTCTATTTATCACCAGAGAGGTAAATAGAAATAAAATATTTCAAATCTAAACATAGTCTCAGAGTTATACCGAAAGGAGAAGAGGGAGGAAGGAGACAGAAGCGGCCAGAGAAAAGAGGGAATCAGATGGACAGAGACAGATCCAGCCAGTGATCAGTTATCTCAGTGTTCTTCACAACTCTTAACACTCAAACAGATTCCCAGAGTTGGGTAGAGAAGATAAGGGGGAGGGGGATGATAGAGGTGACTTGGTGGGGGGGAAAAAAAAGGAGAGTCAAAAATGGGGAGAGAGCAAACTCCTAGAGGATAATACAGGCAAGACACTCTGCAACATAAACCAAAGCAAGATCCTTTATGACCCACCTCCCAGAATATTGGAAATAAAAGCACGAATAAACAAATGGGACCTAATTAAAATTAAACGCTTCTGCACAACAAAGGAAACTATAAGCAAGGTGAAAAGACAGCCTTCAGAATGGGAGAAAATCATAGCCAATGAAGCAACGGACAAACAATTAATCTCAAAAATATACAAGCAACTCCTGCAGCTCCATGCTAGAAAAATAAACGACCCAATCAAAAAGTGGGTCAAAGAACTTAACAGATATTTCTCCAAAGAAGACATAAAAATGGCTAGCAAACACATGAAAAGATGCTCAACATCACTCATTATCAGAGAAATGCAAATCAAAACTACAATGAGGTACCACTTTACACCAGTCAG
The DNA here is from genome assembly GCA_007570785.1 of Antilocapra americana. Classification (NCBI taxonomy): domain Eukaryota; kingdom Metazoa; phylum Chordata; class Mammalia; order Artiodactyla; family Antilocapridae; genus Antilocapra; species Antilocapra americana. Next base: position 8,268,937 of record ML662441.1, read on the forward strand.
AATGGCTGCCATCCAAAAGTCTACAAGCAATAAATGCTGGAGAGGATGTGGAGAAAAGGGAACCCTCTTACACTGTTGGTGGGAATGCAAACTAGTACAGCCACTATGGAAAACAGTGTGGAGGTTCCTTAAAAAGCTGCAAATAGACCTGCCATATGACCC